>VWZG01000689.1:150931-224742 GCA_013396735.1 Grallaria varia | reverse complement strand
AAGTATTCTACAGCTTTTTAATTTTTAAAATACTGTTCTAGATACCATCTCATCCACAGAATTCTGATAAATCTGATCATGTTAGAAGCTGAGAAGACTTGAAAATAATCAGATCTTCCAAGAACTGATTGCTGATACATAGTATATGTAGTCCAACATATTTCAGCGCCTTTCTGCTTTGAAACAACAAAAAGAAGTCAGATTTTTCTACTGAAGAAATGATCTAGAAAAATCAGAAAAATACAGTACTATACAGAAATGTAAATTGCTCTCATAATTTAAAGCCCATTCTTAAAGGAAATACCAAACAATAAAAGGGCATTTCTTGAGTGTTTGCTATCACACCATATTCCTGTTATCACAGAATCCAAAAAATGGCCTGTTGTCACATCTGTGTTCTAGTTGTGTAGTTGCTTGCAAATGAAGAATTTGGCAAAGGCCAAACAACTGCCCAGTAAGGAGATGTTGAATATTGACTGCTATGTGCCTGTTGAAAGCTGTACAGAAAATTTGAAAGTATTTATTTTTATGATTTTTTTTTTTATGATGCTGGCTATAGGCTATATTACTCTGTAGAATTTGATACTCCAGCAGACCCCTTTCACTACATTTTGCTAAGTTCATTCCAATTTTCTCAGCCTAGCAGGAGACTTATCTTAATTAAGTTCCCAAGTCTTCATGATGATGTGACAGAAAACATTCATTAATTCATTTGCAAACTGAATCTCTTCTTGCTTTGAATGAGATGTAACTATTATATATTTATGACAAGGTTTAAAAATTAAAGGCAAAGCTATTTTTCATTCTTCCTCTATACCACCAAAAGGCAGGAGAGAAAGTACACATGAAGATCCAAAGGAAAAAAGTACAATTTACAAACATGTAAAAAATAACAAGATACGGTTATTGGATGAGTATAGCTCCCTGTTTAAGCTTAGATGCAGTTAGGGTTAGACATACTTGAAATTCAAACCCCAAATGTATTTAACCACTTTGAAAAGGATTGTCTACATGAACCCTATGACCAGTTCTACATCTTCACCTGAAATACATCTCTTAGGACTTATTTAATTAAATAACTAGAAAGATTCTGAATTTTGCTTCTAAATGAAGGTCTATGACTACAAACTTGGGTTTATTTAGGGGTTTTAGATGCTAAGATTTAATGGTGCATAATTGCTTTATCACTCTTGTCAGCATAAATCCTAACTTAAGTGCCATCAAAGATAAAGTTTCAGAAAATTGAGTTTCTCTATAAATAGGCTTATGAAGCATATCAAGGAATGATGGAACAATAATTACATTTCCATCCTACTCTTTGTATCGTGTGAAGAGGATTTCTTTTCAGTTGAAATCATGGAGCATTCTGCCCCAGTGTGCTGTCTTTCACCAAACAATCATTTCCAAACAAGATCGAAAACTGTAAACATTCACAGGGCCAATCCTTCTATTTTATTGCCCTTCCCCGGCTACTTTAATGAACAATAATGCAATAATTACTTTTACACATTTTTTTTAAATTTCCAAATACTACAGACATAAAAAATGATTAAGGAATCAGAGGTCATAAAAATTTACAGATTTTCTTTCCTTTTTCTCTCAGACTTCCTTTTGGTCACTAGTTAAAACCAGCAGTTTATAAGGAATTAAGCCTTAGTACATGCACCACACGGTAGAGGACAAGACATGCTGGTAAGGCCAATTTCTGCCTCATAGGAGCGAATCTTGATATTTTACCTGAATATATTTTTTTCCAAAAACAAAGTAGAAATGGAATGATGACATGAAAGGACAAATTCTTTTCAGTATTACTTTTTTCTCACTATACTCAAGTTTAAAAAAAAAAAAGGAAAAAAAAAAAAAACAAACACCCAAAATCCCCCACAAACACTGTAGGACTATCAGGTCATTTTGCAAGTCCATCTATTCCAGAACACCATGAGGCAGTGTGACCACTGGCCCTTTGCCCACTTTAGCACACAGTCTGTTGCACAGAGCAACAACTGCATGGTCAGACGTGTATTACGCTACGTGTTTAAGTCTTTGTGTTCTGCATACACTCCTTTCTATTGTTTTTCATGTCCTAGCTACATTCCATAAGGAGCTGCTGAGCTCTGTTCAGGCACAGTTTTCAATGAAAGAAGACTGGCAATGACGCAAGAGTCTCCATAAAATCAAGCTGAAGATTTTTCTTTAAACAATCTTCTGGGACTCTTCTTGTCCTTGGGCAAGATTTCTGCATGTAAATATGAGATAATGCAGACTGAACAGATCTCTTAAAAGTTTTACTAATTTTCATTAGGATGGTTCACATGAGTTCTCTGGACCCCTCAGTGGAGGATTTTAATCACATTGTGTCTCTTGTGCTACAGCAATCACAATACTAATCTCTGTAGTTCCACATTTGGGAGCCCACTCTTAAAAGTGTAAACAACTGACACTGACTTCACAAAGAACATTTTTCCAGAGGGAATGCAATGGTAGAGTCATAGAGAAGCATCATAAGCCAAAAACTGAAAAAAAATAATGTAATTGCCCAAGGAAAAATAAAACAAACATCCTCAGATTCCGTCCCTTGTGCTGCAGAATGTGCATGACTAAAATACATGGGAATAATATCTTGTGAGGGAGAAAACTTTGCCATGTTGATCAAATTTAACTATCCAGATAAAGCCAGCCTGGGAGAAATCCCCATACCTTTAAAGAAAATAGTGTGAGTAATTCCTAAGGGTCTTCAAGCTTGATAAATGACAAGAGCTCCGAGATAATAATGCAGGTGTATTGTAATGCTGTTAAATGGCATTTGCTGTTAACATTATTCATACAAGGGTGTTATTGACTTGTAATTCCCTGAAAAGATGATCTTTCATAAAACCTGCATTATTGAAATCCTTGAGCATTTTACCATTACAAAGATTGCAGATGACTTCATGGGATCCATTAATGCCTCAAGTGACAGAATGTTACAGCATCTGACTAAATATAGAAAAGAAAAAGAGAAAAAGCAGACCTGTAATCACTGTTGCTTGAAAGGGAAAATGCAGGCACCATGCCAATTCTGGCATTAACCATCCCAAATCTATTAAGATATAACATCTACCTCAATTCATTTACATTGTACAATTAATAAAGGCATAACTCCCACACTTTTATTTCAGTGTGCAATACCATTAATGGTACAACTCTCTAACATAAAAACTTCTGGCAAAATTCTGAAATGTATGTTTAGAAAAATTACTAAAGAGCTGAAGTTGAGATAACACACTTATGTTTGCAATGCTCCCATGTTACTTCTAATACAAAACACAAAGAATCACAGAAGGACTTTAATCTACAAAGCCAGAAAATTGCAAGATAATTAATCTTTTTGCCCACTCCAGAAAGTTACAGCATTGCAACGAATGCCGTAACCTCTCAACCTTTTTTTGTTATTATTCTATCTCCTCTTTGCACTTTTATGTAAAAACTCTTCTTTTTTCCCCCCTTTTTTTACATATTTGTAATCTCTTCCTCTAGTTTGAAACATGACATACTTAAAGATTTTATAAGCTATCCCATTTATTACAGAATAGTCAGAGGGCCTCAGATCAAAGGGGGAAAACTCTGTATTTCACTGACTGTTTCATGGTATGTTCTTCGGAAATTTATATATATACACATCACAAGAAAATTATGGAATGCAAGACTTCAGAATTGTGGTACTGGGAACAGTTCTCATACATCATAAAATGCTGAGGACTGACGAATTTTCTGATTGAGATTCTTTTTAATGAAATATAACTTACCGAGGAAATCTTTGACAACCACTAGGAAAGCTTAAGATATTTTGTGTAAAAATTTAGGGTTTAGCTATTCAAGACCTCTCAAAAACTCAGGTGGCTCTTATGACCCTTCATCATAACAACTTTAAAGAGGAGATTTGGTTTAATCCTCACTGGAGTTCCCTTGCATTTAACAAGTATTAGTTCCCTAAGGCCTGTCCCTCCAACAGGTTATACAAGATTGGATTTGATTCTCTTTCACTTCCACCATTTACAAAATTTCTCCGGATCCTTTAACCTCTGCACTCCAGAGGCTTGCTGATCTGTCTGGAAGGCATGAGGAAGATGGAGGAGAGAGGATTGTGGAAAATGCTATTCCTTCGCTCATGTGTTGGGTTTTTTTTTCCCTTTGAACAGTTGATTAATCAATCAACCTAATCTTCCACCCAGCCTACCCAGTCTCCATGTCTAAATAAAAATAGGCTATAGAGAGCACAAACCATTTCAATGATACTTTGTTCCCTCAGCATGTTTTCCACAACTTCTTGAGACCCAATCAGGCAAATCAGTGAGATGATGACTATTTTTAATACAACTAATTCAAATGAAAAAGCCCCAAACTAATTGAATAACACAAGTCTACACGTAGCACTAGAGGTTAAAGTAGGTGCTACCGAAACTTCATCCATGCAAGTATTTTTATGTTGTAGGGGATTGCTCTTGTCAGGAAGGGCTGTGAGGGCTGAAGGAAAGAAGAGACAAAATTTTTTATTAGTACCACATGTTCTAAGATCCTGCCCCTTTCTTTAAAGTGATGGCAAAGGAAATTGCTGTCCAGGGATCAGATACAAACTACAATTTCACTGTAATGGTTTACAAGCAAAGGAAATCTTTTCCATATTGCAAAGCATTAAGAGGAGTACCAATGTGTGATTCTCACCAAAAGGATTTTGTTGGCCTCCTCAGCGCAAGATTTCCCATTTGGGCTTTAAGTGTCAAAGTTTAGACAAATTACAAAAAACAAGCAACCTTAATTCCTTATGACTAATCAAAAGCAAATTACATTCAATTTAATTCTGTAGGAGAACCTCTATTCAGTGATTTACTGCCTTTTTTTTTTTTCTCTATTTACCACCTTTAGTTAATTCACCTGAACATTTTAGAGAAGTGGTTTTCGGAGAACATCTATACATTCATTCCTCTCTCGCTATTCATGATTAAACCATCTCATTACTGTGCCAAGAGTATTCAAGCTTCACAATACCACATCTCTGGCAAGGTCTTTTGAACATTAATTCTGGAATATCTGCAGTACACTTTAAACCACTGAGAGAAGCACCATTGTAGTCATAGGAAGAATAGAAATGGTGGTTGTAGTTAAAAGGAAGCTTTGAAGTGGGGAGTAGAATGAAAAGGAGAAGCTGATCCTTGGGAGAACTCCATAAATCATAGTAGAACTGTATTACTTTAGAGTTAAACTTCTACAGATTAAGATCAGAAATTATTAAAATATCATAATCCAAAACCAGGAAGAACTATTTCCATGGATGTCTTATTTATCAACAGGTATGTGTGTGTTTGCTTCATTACAAACGCAACCTTCACTAGAACATGCTAGAACACAGTATTACCAACCACAAAGTCAGTATTTATATAGATGTTACCTGATTATTTTGTCTGGAACTTCAGGAGAATTAAAAGGATTGGTGAAAATCTCACACCCCTTCCTTGAGGCTTTCTGTGGTCTTTTCAATTTCATTTTGGTTTGTGTATTTGTTCTCTATCATCAGTACTTCCAAAATTGATGAAAGAGAAATGCAACAGGTGTCTCAGAGCAGTTTGCACTATGGATAGCCCACAGCTGCTTACCTGTTTAACTGCATAAAGGAGGCGACCATAGCAGTACATCATGATCATCACAGGGACAACCAAGCAGAATATGAAGAGGCAGATGATATAGGATGTGGACTCAGCTGACTCTGAGGACCAGCGTATTGAACAGCTTGTACCTGCACCTTCTAGCCCATAACTGCTCCAACCGACCAGAGGCGGCACAGTCCAGACCAGGGAATAAATCCATGAACCTCCGACTGCCAGCAATGCCTTCCGGTAGTCATCGCTGCGCTTGTTGCACAGGGTGAGAGTGCTGTAGCGCTCATAGGACAGGATGGCCAGGGAGATCAGGGACACGATGCCTGCAACGAATCAAGCAACATAAATGCTTACTTTCATTATTTTGCATTGTAACCATTCCAAATCCCAAGAAAGGAGATGGTTATTACATATTTGAAGCAACAGTAAAAACTATTATTCTCTTTGCGTTAATCCTCACTGGACCTGGGTGCTCTGTCCATTGTGTCAAATTTTGTTTAACTCAGATATATTTTATATTGGAAGATTTTTATACTTGAGAGATATTCATCTTCCACTCAGGTTTTCAGCTTTACCTGGTTTTGTATTACCCAGGGAAAATAGATTTCTTTCTGAGCTAATAAAATGGTGAAAGATTCTTTTGATAAGAACTATTCTATTTTTAACATCCATGAGCATTTTCAAATATATTGCATTGACTTTTATACATGCAAAAATAACTATATGCTCAAGATTGGGAGTCCCAGAATGAAAGAAGCTTTTGCTTCTTTTGCTCTGCCCCATCAACTAGATGTACCTTCAGTCACAACCACTCATATGTGAAAACAGACAAACACATCATGACTGATTATTTACATTTATATCATATCTAAAATAATCAATCTAAAAAGTGATTTAGATTAGTATTGAGCCCTAGGTGTCATTAATCTGTCTTCCAGAGAAAGACTTAAAAATCTTGGTTGTAGGACATTTCCATTCTCTTTTTCAAGGTTTGAGATCCCAGCTCCCTCCTCAAAGCTTTATGGTTTTAGCTTCCTCTACAAAGTTTTATGGTTTTCCATAGCAGGTTCTTAGGCATGACTCAATTGCATAGCTTTTGCTTTTTCCTATGTTTTTGTTCTCCTTGTAGCTTCCTTACAATTTTTGGTGACAAAACACTGGATACCGCTTGCAGGATTTATGACAAAAGGAATTTAATTGAAGAAATTTAAAACCATCATTTCCAATGGTTTCCAGTCCTCTTCTTTTAGTCCTGTAAGATGAAAAACCTGAATAGATCTATGTCAGTCCAGCTCCTTCCAGGACTATTTTCTTGATCTTTGCTATTAGCAACTGCCAGTTATACAGTAGCACTGACACATGTAGCCTACCAAAATTTTGGGTGATACCTACTCCCAGGAAACCTGTTAACAGGAAAGGTGATCTTCAGGGTAATCCACAGCTGTAACCCATTTTCCCCATTTAACTGGAAACTTCTTCTATAGCTCCTTCCCACACACAGAATGGAGGTGAGTCAGAGACCTGCCTGGGAACAGCATTACTCTATCCACCACCCCCAACAGGGCACAGCAGAATATTCTCCCTAGACACAGCATTTTGCTCCTCTTTTTCTTACAATTCAGTGACTCATTTCTGAGTTTGTTGGATACAGGCACAGCTATTTCTGTCATCCTGACAACAATTTGCAGTTACTTTGTGCAGAGCTGGGTATGGCAAAGGACCCCAAAGGAATGCAAGCGTTGCTCATTGCAGTAGGACGCTTTATTTCTCAGGGGAAGAGAAGGCAAAAGGGTGTGAGGAAAAAAGCAATTTTTGAAGAAAACATCTTTCTTGTTACAAGAGTCTACTGAATTATTTTCTGTATGTGACTGTGAAGTCAGTCCTAAATGGTAGATACATTTACAGCTGCAACAGCTCCACTAAATTCCAACTGATAAACTGACCTATTTTAAGGCTATTTTAGAGGCATTGGAGAATTGCTGTTCATCCCTCATCTAATCTGATTTTCTACATAATATTGCTCTTGAAAGTCCTTGGACTCAAGAACAAAATATCTACTGCTCTCTTCTTGCTCCCAGCTCATACTTATTTATCTTAACTTTCTTAACAATGCCTCTTTTCCTTGCTTTATCTGCTTGACTAAAAAGCTTATCAGTATCAAAATATTTAGCTCATGCAGGCAAAAATCCAGATTTTATATTTGAAACTTAGGCATCAGTAGGGTGATATCGATATATTTCTGTATTTTAGATTAGGCAATCATGGGCTAACAGAAAACTCTCTTGGGAACAAGAAATCTCTCCTCCCAGGTGAGTCCTCTACAGCAAGGATCTATTGTTCCTACCCTATCTCTGATGGCAATTGAGGCCACATTATCCCTACTCTGATGAGATGGCAGGTGAGATGTACTTTTGTTGAGAATATCCTACATTCCTGTACGTGCGGTGTTGCCTAGAAAACCCAGATGGGGTGTCCAGACTTCCCTAGCTCAGGGCCCTGCTTCCTGGATGGCTGCTTTCACCACTGGGCTCTCTGGTCAAGTCTGGCTGCCAGCTCTGCCTGCTCACCCCTGTGGCTGTGCTACTGCTCAGCAGCTTCCTCTGGTGTGTATTGCTATGATTTATGGCATTCATTTACATTTCTTCTTTTCACCTACTGCCTAATAAAAGGCAGATGCAGAACTTTTCTTGTACTCAGATTTATGATGGATGGCAGTATGGAGAGCACCTGAGGACAATTGACCATGAATACAGGATTTCTTCCTTTGAGATGCAGGAAAGACTTGTCTTAGACTGGCATAAAATTAATGCTCAGATATTGAATTAGGATCACGGTGATGTCAGTGAAGAATAGATCAAATATTAGTGCTCAGACAAAATCACAAAAGCTGCCTTTAAATTATAGAAAATATTTTTTCTTCTCTATACAGAATAAAAATAGATTCTTAATTATACATCTTCAGTTCATCTTCACTCACTTTTATTGAGTTGCACTGACATGACACAAACTATACTTTTCTCAGGAGGACAAGAACTGTGATATATGGAATCCCAGATGACAAAAGTTCAGGGAAAAATCCAATATTTTTTCTTTTTGGCACAGTAGAGCTTGAATGCCTGAACTTTTTAATGGCACTAAAATTCATATCACTGTGTACTGACCTCTAATGCTTTCAAGACAACAAGGGAAAATGGGGAAAAAATTGAAGGGTTCATGAGTCCAAAAGAGATAATAAAAGAACTCAACAGTCTTCATGTTTAAATTTACTAAGCCAGAGTAACTTTTTTAGAAAAATTACACTGAATTTCAAAGAATAGAATCGGTGCTTTAAAACACAAAAAGGGATGAAATTAAGAGGAAAAATCAAAATAAAAATTAAATAAGTAAATTTTTCCAAGAGTGAGATATATTCAGATGAATTGGCTATGAGTAATGAAAACATCTATTACCCAGGTGAGAAGGAAACAGGAACAAGAGGCCACAGCAACCTTCTTACAGTCTATTTTGTGGGGCCTTGTGCAGCGTATACAGAGTCACAAGATATGCCCCAATGCTATATGCCAACACAGCAGCTCCACCCAACCCTGCTGATGGAGGGCCTTTCACCTTAAAAAATAAGCCAAGACTGTACAAAACCAAACCAGGATGCACATCAAGAAATAACCTTGTGGTAGATCAGCTCCAATATCCCTGATTGCTAAGAATATCCTCAGCTTTTTAATTTAAAAACAAAACAAAACAAAACAAAAACCCCACAACTTTTGTTTTAATCTCACTCTTCTGTTAGTGTTATTTTTCTAGGATTCAGCTATTGAACTACTATTTGATCAATTATAATGGATACACAGGCCTTACTCATTGGACTGAAATAACGTAATTTCACAACAAAGTCAAAACTAGGTTTTGTGTTCATTATTTAGTTTGACACTGACTGGAAGCAAAGTACAGGCATCAGGTGTGTAATAGTGAATAAGCTGCCAGTAAAAAACAAAAAAGATGATTGCCTTGCCCTTTATATGCTTTTCAATAGCACCCAGAATGATCCTCTCCATAATTTTTCCAGGTACCGATTTTAGGCTAACAGGCTTGTAGTTTCCTTGGTCCTCCCCCTTGCCATTCTTGTAGTCTGGTTTGACTAAAGTAGAATAAAGCTTCTCATTTTACATCGTGTCTCCTAGCTTTGCCTATAGGGTTTTCTCAATGCCATGTGCATTTAACTGTTGTGACCTTTGGCAGAAATTCTGCAGTTATCTGGTATCCTATTTCATGCCCGATCTATTGCAGTCAGAGGAATTAGTGAGAATCTCAGCTTTAAAACAAAAAGCAATTAAACACTTCAGAATTCTCTCTGAAGAAAGGACTTGAATGCAATCTCAGTGCTCTTAGCAACCAGAAAACAAATAAAAAAATTAATGGAAGTTATAAAAAGAAAATAATTATAATTTTAAAGCCAATCATAATGCTTTATGCCAATATTTCATTCTTATTGTGCAGTAACATTTATGACTGTGTAGACTGCATATATTAATTTCATGAGTAAATTTTTCTAAAATTGCAACAAAATTAGGTTCATGAATTGCAAATCTAAATAGAATTTGATTCCAACAAATATTTAGGGCCTCAAGCTGGTACCTAGCCAAATAACTCCACAGGAGTCAGTCACAGTGAGAAAGATAATTAGTTCCCCCAATGTTTCATGCATATATAGGAGCAAAGATGAGGTTCTCACTGAACTGTACTGAAAGATGACAAAAAAATCCACTGCAAACTGTGTTATAGGAACAGATAATTATTCAAAAGTTAACCATGGAAATAAATTACTTTGAGGCAAGTAGATGTGAGGCATAAGCCTTTTCTACACAGCAATTAGTTGCAGCGAATAGAGTGCAAGAAATTAAATTTCAAGTCGTAAACCAGGATAGGCATCTATTTATAGGACTATCATCTGAGACATTATCTATTATTTAGTTCTATTTAAGAATCTGTACATTTCTCCCTGGCAGCACAGTCCAGGGTATGGTGAGAAAGGCACAGCAAATCATCATGTTTTGTTCCCATGAGTCCCAGCTGAAAGCATTGCATTCTCTTACTAGTTTTCGCTTGTTTGTGCTGCTCACTGATGTAGTAATTGGAAAGGCGATGCAGCTCACCCACAGTCTGTAGGTTCTGAAAAACTGAGAATCACAGAGATTCAGCATACACTAGGTCAATGTTTTGACTACTAACTTAGGTATATTTGCCCTCTTAAATCTCCTGAAGATCATGGTTAGAGCTTTGGAGCAACACAACTGCGTGGTGTAATGTATATCCTGCCCTGTGTTATCAAGGATATGGGGCAATGCAAAGAAGCCACAGGTAACCTCAGGCAGATCGCACTTGGAGAAATGCAATGGCACCTTCTTCAACAAGAAATTAATGGAGCAAAACTAAATCCAAGGGCTTGCAAAAACCCAAGATAGATTTACCACATCTGATCTCCATGGAGGTTGATTTTACCCACTCACAGGCATTCTCTCATAGCTTTCATTCACTCACACTCTCCACCCACAAACCTGCAAGTACAAAGGTCTGTGCTTAAGAGGTCTGTCCGGAATCTCTTGTGTAACAAAGAGAAACAGACTCTAGCTAACAGTTTGTCAAACCCCTTGCTTACAGGTATTTCCCTGGCAACAAACTGGGTTTTGGATAAAGGTTTTATACACTTTAGGAGTCCACTATCATTATGAGAGCATCCATTGCTTATGAATCCTGCCCATATAAACCTTGTATGTCTCAGGTGAGGCTGCTGCTCCCTGTTTGCATTTCTTCATCTGGAAAACACATCTGCCTGGAACATGCTCACCTGCACAGGGACTGTTTCTTTCATGGTGAGCGACCAGGGAAAGAAATGTCAGGTGAGCCTGCTGTATCCTTGATGTCATGCTCCTCTCAGTGGGGTGCAGGATCCTCCACCGATGAGTTGATGAGTTGTCATGCTCTGTTCTTATCAGCACACAGTCATTCAGGCTTGTCCAAGTCAAAACAAGTGCTCAGTTTTACTACTGAGAACAGCTTTCTTTACTATTTGTACGGGCTGTTCTCACTGTTCTGTGCTGTGTCCACCTGCCTACATACCTTTCTCTTCAGGCACCATCTAGCGAGACAAGGCAAAATGCAGCTGAGAGACTGGTTCAAGGCAGAGAACCAGAGTGTGTCTGGCTGTTCTGCTGCTGAGACCCATGGCAGGATGGTGCCAGCTCAGCACCCCACAGTGTGCACCAGACCACCTACCAGCCACGTGCAAAATGCAGAGGGGAAGTCAAGGGGACAGTAAGTGCTGGGCTTTCCACATGGCACTTGTGCCAACCCCAGAGGGCCCTGCCCATGGCAGAGGTTAACCAGCAGCAAGTCTGGCCACGTCTGCTTAAATGTTTTGCTGAAGGAAGAGAAAACAGTAGCATCCATTCCTAAGCATGTGTGCATGAAATACCTATTTCTGTGAGGCAGCTTTAACGTAATATCCTGGGAAGAACATTGTGCACCTGGAGGTGGAAGAGGAGCATTAACCAGCGGCTGACAGGCTGGGACTCACCAAAAGTTGCACCTTTCCTTCTGCAGTCAGGCCACTGTGCAGTGAACTTGGAGAGGCAGCAAGCCAGAATGTGCACAGAGCTGTAAGGACATTAGGGGGGATGGAAGAAGCGTGCTCTGGTCTCCACTTACAAATGCTGTGTTTCAAAAACACAAGTAATAGATAGGTTTCTCAGAAACACTGTGTCCTAACACAGCTATGATTCCTTCCTCCTAGCCCCCCAGTTTTCAGCTGCTAAATCTGCTGTTCCATTAGCTGGATAATATGCTAAAAAGCTCCATGGCAGTATGAGGTGGAGATAAGATGTAGATGCACCCCAAGCTGGGAATACTGGGGAATCCTGCACTGAGGTATTCTTTTGCTGTTTCTTCTTGAGGACATCTTTGATTGTGCTTGTCCAAGGGCTTAAATGTAAACAAATGACAACAGCACTAAGCCAGAGTCCTCTTCAAATTGAAGGCTCTTAATACCTCAATTCTAAGGTTTTAATTCCAAGTCATGCTAATGAATGGTATTTCATAAATAAATTACTGAGTTATACAAAATTAGTTTGAACTGTGACTTGGTGCTGTTTTCAAGGTAAATAATTTTCCTGAATTTAAGCGAGAGCATTTCTGTTAGTTCTCCACAGAAATAAAACACTCCATACATGAAAATGAAACATAAGCAATTCAAACAACTTAAAAGTCATGATCTTCCATGTACTTCCATATCTCCTTAGAAGTCTTTCTGAAAACATATCCTATGTGTCCATCTATCACAGTCCATCAGGGGCTGTGCAGGAAACACGATTTGTAGGTCTAATATTCACAAGAGAGGTTTGAGGTTCGGAAGTAACAAGAGATTAAAAAATGCAACAATCTCTCTTGCCAATGGTTGCTTAATCTTAAGGAGAAATTTTGTTAGCTCTGGGTGAAACTATCTTACTTAACAACTGCCACAGCTTTGGAGACTTTGAGAGTGCACATACAGCAATCCATTCCACCATCAGTTCCATTTTCATTTTTTATGGATGAGTTAATGTTGATACTGATAAGTAAAACTACTGGGCCCTGCTTCCCTTTAAGTCCATGCATTTATTTCACAAAAATGCAGCAATCACCACTAATATAGTTGCTGCTATCACCTCCTTGAAGCTGAGTAGATAAGAAAGTTATAATGATAAAAGCAGAGACTTTCAAAAGCTGAATCATTGACTTGTTAGCGTGACTTTCCCACAGCATGTGCACTTCAGTAAAACATCAGGAACTATTCAGTCACAGCATCAAAGAGGAAGAAAGAACAAAACTGTTAATTCTTTAAAAAAATTTCTATTTTTCTTTCTAGCTCTCATAACTTACATTTCATTGCCACAGTCAAATAGGGGGGAAAAAAAAATCTATGCCATATACAGTCTCCAGTGAGTTTCTGCAGGTTACATCTCTTCTTGCATGGTACTGGAATTGCCAAAAAGCGAGAATGTTGATTGGCCTGAAAAATCTGGGCTAGGCAGCCCAGAATGAAATAAATTCAGTTAAATTAATAGAACACAATTAAGTTACCTAACAACTTTCATGGCCACTGGGGCTAGTGAGAAGGTAGCATCAAATGAGCAAATCTGAGGGAGAAACAAATGAGATATTGGCAACAGGGAATTTCACAAAAATATTACGAGCAAGGATTTCATTTTATGTTGGGGGCAATTGAGTTTTTTTGGTTTTTTTTTTTTTTCTTTTGAGATGAGAAGCGCAAATGAACATTCAGAAGGGATGCAAATGGGTCTGGAGTGGCAGACATACGAGGCTACTGTTCCTTCCTCCCTAACCTCCAGTATATTATCCACTTTTTCTTTTCCCTCCCAAACAAAAAGAAGAGATACATATTCTATGAGCTGCCAGCAGATTTTGGCAGAAGACCCAAACTTTTCTAGAGTTAAAAAGAAAGCCCCCTGAACCTAAAAGACTTTTCAGAGGTAAGATGAATAGACTCAAAGTGAGCACAGGTTTTGGTGGACAACCAACCATCCTGACTTGCCTGAAACTTACAGCTCAGTATCTACCCTTCAGTGAATAAACAAACCATAATGTGAATATAACTCCCAATAAGTTCAGTGCTAATATAAATTATAATGAACTGCAGGGGAGTGCATGGGTGCCTCAATAACTGACAGAAGCAGCTGAGAATTGGATGTGCTTCCAAAACATTATTGGCTGTATTTGGATATGCCTATTAAATATTCATATGATAAGCACAGAATAAATGGTCCAAAAAAATCAAATATTCTTGTCTTTGGTGACTAATTCTAGTTGAATGATCCCACATATTAGTGATCATATCACTATTTCCTTTTGATTTTTAAAGCATTACAAGCATTTCTATTTATTTAAAATTGAGAAAATATTTCCCACAGTCATTTGTTACAGATTAGCAGTTACAAACAGTTTCCAAATGCTTTCAAAATACAGGCAACCTCAGATATCAACAGTTCACTTTAAATAGAAATAAATGCATCAATTGCTACTTATCTAATGCCTGTAATTATTTGTTTTCTTTTGCTAAGATGACTTGGAATCATGAGTCCATTAGAGCAGGCAATCATTCCTTTCTCCAAAGAATTATCTTCCTACTTAACTCTAATGGGAGTTACAGTTTAACTTTGGCTTGAAAGAAATCACTGAGAAATCACTGCTGGATCCAAGCCTGTTGGGACAAATCTGACAATAAACATTACTGGTCCTGTTCAGTAAATCTTTTGTGCTCTTTTCACTCAACAGTCATTTCTATGTTTCATTCTTTGTACAACATACCCTTCCCTTTGTGTTTGGTGATATCTCCCATATAGACAGCACATATTACTTTTAATAGTAAAAAATTATCTAGGGTTTTTTCCTTTCTCCCTCCCTCCTCTGCTGAATTTTCAAAAGTGTATGCATTGTGCTTTAAGGGTGGTCTTGATTCTTAGCTGTATCTGGTGACTTAATATGCATCACTGACTACTACTATACTTTTCTGCTGTGTTATTAATATGCCTATCCATCAACCAATCAACAAATTCCCTGTGGCATAAATATAGCAAAGAATTCCCTTTTGCTTCTCAGTGATACCATCATAGTACAAAAATATCCCCAGACATTAATTTCTGGCTCACTTTCCATATGTTATGCAGGATCCCTTTAAATTCAGGAAAGCGGGCTAGCACTGGCAAATTCAGCTTCCTAAACTGGCTACCTCCTTATCAGTGTATTTATTCTGCTGCCTTAGGGAACGGAAATAAGAAATAATGTCAGCACTAGATGGAGCTCCTGTACAGCAACATCTCAGGAGAAATCTTTGAGGCTTGTCTGCATGCTACAAGCAGAAATGGATGTACAATGCAGGCATAGCAGGAGGATACCCTAGGGGTGGTCAAGTTCAGTGCAGCATCCCCATGTCCATACTGTCCTACAGGACTGCTCCTTTAGAAACGTGGGGGCAGCCCCAGGATCTTCATTCATGATGAGGATCTGCACAGAAAACATGTAGTCTCAAGGGTTTTCTGCATGGGGGATATATCACCAAATAAGCTAAGAGGGGAAATTACAGTGTATTATCATCTGCCAGTCAAGGAGTGAAGTGTCCACAGAGCACGCCTAGCTAACTTTCTTCCTATGAACCTCTGCTTTTTCACTGAACGCAGCTGCTAATTTTTAATAATAAGAGTATATGGTGCTAATAATGCCAAGGTTGTGGGTTCAATCCCTGTATGGGCCATTCACTTAAGAGCTGGACTTGATTCTTTGTGGGTCCCTTCCAACTCAGAATATTCTGTAATTCTGTGATTCTAGAGATTTTCTATAACCAAGGAGTGGAACACACTACAAATATTAACTCTTCTTAGTCAAGTTTCTGTCAAAGTCGAGTGGTCAAACTGGTTTTTATACTAATGAGGTATTAACTGCTCAATAAATATTCATAATTGATACTGTGAATGAAGACTCAAAATACATTGATCAGTCTTTACACTGGCATTGAACCAAGAATTTCTTGTGCAGTCTTGCAACCCAACAACCTCACATGCTATGGAGATGAGATGATCTGGAGAGAGCTACTCCTATCTTTAACCAAGATCACTTTGCTGGCTAAAGGATGTGTAGTGTTAAGTGGTATTCCTAACCCACTCAGAATGACCTTAAATAGGAGATCTTTTGTTACATCCATTAAGAAATTACTTGTAACCGATGCAGACAGAAATCCTTTGCAGCACATTTCACCCAGCCAGTGAGTCTAATCTGCACCGCTGGATAGATTGGTGGAAATTGTAGTAGAGAATAAGTAGTAGATATACAAGGAGGTATTTCAACAAGCCAGCAGGGCTATCATGGAGGGAATTCAGACCTTACCACTTTATTAGAAGTCTGTGACAGTTCCATGCAGACAGAGGTTGATAAAGCCTGCTTGAATTTTCAAACCACTTTGACAAGCCCAAAGGCTTGTGTTAGGCTCTGCGCTATTCATCACATTAACATATGATCCAGAAAAGATGGTAAAGATGGTTTGCTTATTATATTATGCTGAATAACTCAAACAATGAAATCTGACTGTGAAGTGCTGCAAAACAACAGCATGAAACTGAGTCACTGAGCAGATGAAATGCAATACTGATGTAAACTGCCATATGTGGAGGAAAACAGACCTAGCTTTAAATACACAGTGATTGTTTCTGACTTACTGCTCCGCAAAGAGAGTTATGATAGACAGCTTTATGCAAACCACTTCCACTAAGCAGCAATGTTCAGCAGCATTCCAAAAAGCAAACATCAGAGCTTATCAGAAAAGGAAAACAGAGAAGAGAAAAATGTGAAAAGGTTGATGAAGGAAGATTACTTAGTGTTTCTCATAATACAATAACTAGGTTTTCAAAGGAAATCATCAGGTTGCAGACTCAGAGTTAACAAACAAGAGAAGGTACTTTTCTCTGTTTAGTACAGAGTTAATAAGTGGAATTCCTTGACATATTATATTGTGCATACCAAAATTTTGCAGGTTTCCTGAAAACAAGTGGCATGGCTGATAAATGCAGGAAGACCTACTCAATTCCAAAGTACTTCTTCAGGAAAGATGTCCCTACACCACAAATCACAGGCTGCTGGAACAACATAGTGGAAAAATACCATTGGATGCTGAAAGTTATCCCAAATTTAGTATTCTAGAAGTGTATCTAGGCAAAAGACTTTGAATGGCAAATACTTAGTATACATACACAACCCTTTGTAAAGCACAACTATTATCTAGTTATTGTAATTCTAAGAAGGAACAATTAGAGCACAGTTAGAGGCTTGTATCTGCTGTTAATATTTGTTTACCAAAGACATGAGTGCCCACAACACTAGAAAAGATAATAACACTTGCGAAACTACTCATTCTCATTCTTGTTAAACCTCCCTTGGTGCACGGACCAATAGAGAAAAACTATTACATGGAGCAAACCAGATGCTGATATGTCTACTGCTCTTATCACAAAGAATATTAAGCTCTGGCTTTGTCTTGCCTCATAACCTACTTTCTACCCATTAGAAAAGGCCTGTTTAAATCCTGACTGGCATATTTATCTGCAGCCTTTCATCCTATTCCTGTGATGTAGTCTTGGCCTCTCACAAGGATACTACATAGAAGTACACACAGTAAAGAATCTTCAACAACCTCGTGCAGCGGCTGCTGGACCTTGACCCTCTTGTGCCGTCACACATGTTCTTCCTGTGAAAACTGAGCAGTTCAAAACCAGCAAAATTTGGCATTCTGGATAAATTGGGGCAAACTACTGGGGTTTGTTACAAAGACTTGCATGGAGAAGAATTTCTCGATGCATCACAGTGTCCAGAACACATAAATATTATATACCAAATACCAGGTAGATACTCCACTCTTTCATTAAGAGTCAGAATTTGTAACTCCTCATCCCCACCATATTAATTCCTATCCTAGAACTGCTTCTAATTAACTCCAGCTGAGCTCACACTGAGGCAGACAGATCAGTCACAGCGATGGCCATCAACCTCACGCACAGTGCCTCCTCTGCTGCAGGCAATGAAGGGAAATCTGCTCTGCCTTGGGCTGCCTGCTGCGCAGCACTCTAACAGCTTACCTCAGTTCATTAGGGTCATTAACCGTGTCAGTCTAAGGAGGACCCCCAGTAACACCATACACAGCCTGAACGCAGAACAGAAATAACCCACACACTGTAAATTTGGCAAACAATAATTCTTCAGAGTGCACATGCAGACCCAACTGTATTCAAACATTGCATGTCCTAAAATTGTCATAAGGACAAGTTAAAGGGGATTATCTATGTTTTTGTAGAATTCATACCATTCCTTAGCTCAAAGTGCTATTCCAGTATTATCTCAGAGATCTGTACTAGACCTGGATAACACTTAGATACTAAACAATAAAACACCATCCATATATGTGAATTAACTAATGGTTCTGAAACTTTAAAATTGTAAGAGTCCTAATCTAAGCAAAGTTTTACATTGCTGTTGAATTTTAAAGATTATCAGACTATTTCTTACGAAAATTTTTCACAATGAAGTCTGCTTTTTTGATGCCTTTCTTTTTTCTGATAGTTATTTGGTCCTGAACAAAATTCTACTGTCAGAAATCTCTACAAAAATAATTCAGAATAAAAGAATTTCCATCTATAAAGAGCCATTTAATTTTATCTATTGACTCACCTGAAGCCTGCTCACTTCTTGCCATAGCTATCTACTATTTCTGCACTTGATTGCATTAGTGAAACAACAGGAAATGGAGGAGGGAGAAACAATAGAAGACATAGTCAAAACACACACTAGAAAATTAGCAGATGAATGTCTGCCTCTAATAAAAATAGTGAAATACATGTAAATATTTTCAGCTTACTCCAGCCAAGTCACTAGCCTTCTACATTGTGGCTGCTATACTTTCATTAGGTACAGTAGAAGTTTATATCTGGCCACAGGATGAGATTGTTCTTCCAAATTATTAGCATCTGTCTGTGAAATAGGTCAAAGAAACCAAAAACAGGAGAAGTAAGACAACTTTACCACATTTCATGAAGACTTGTTGGCTGAAATAGCCTGGAGCAATTGATGCTGATAGCTGACAGGAGAAACCTTCAGCTTAAGCAGTTGAAGTCTGTCATAACATGGTAGTTTAAAAGATGGCACCCAGGTGATCTAGATTAGAGGTATTTCCATCTGAACCACTCAGAGATGAGTCAAGAAACCTCAGGTTTTACCCTTGTATGGGGTGAATGCTCATCTGTTTGCATCCCCTGACTGTGGGCCAGCACCGTATGGAGGGGACAGAGGGGCAACCAGGTCCTAAAGCTGCTCAGGAGTCAAAGCACAGGGACATCTCATAGAAATGGGATGGTAGGATGTCAGGAGCAGGAAGTGCCTACTCAGAGTGGTGCTCCCTTGCATTTGCTGCCTGCAGATATCAAGTGTTCCTCCTGCCTGTATTGATTATGGAAAAATTTAGAGCAGACAGAGCCCATTTTGAGTTCGTATTAAAAAAAAACCCGAACAACACATAACAAAACCAAATCCACAAATCGTCCAGTAATAGGAGGCATTTGGATTTTTTAAGTAGTGAATCATGTTAGCTGAGAAATCCACAGAAGCAGTAAGTGGTCTGTGAATCAATACAGGCTACAGTTTCTCATTAGACATTACTGACTCTTTGGGTTTAGATGCAGTTTCTCAGCTAGTGTTGATAAGTGGAAAACCACAAAAGTAAACAGGAGAGCTCCAGTTTTCAAAGAAACTTATTTTTCCATGTCAACACGCTCTTCTAACAAAATTATTTTCTCAACTAATAGACTTTTCTAATTAGGAAAGTGGCAGAAACACAAACATAAAAAACCACAAACAAACAAAAGAACCCAAACCCTAATGCTTACTCAAAGTATGACATATTTGCCACAGGTGAGAGAACAGGGCGGGGGAATGACATCTGTAGTTATCACCTATTATTGCATCATTATTTGGAACTCTACCAATGGTTCTGTATCCCTTTTATCACCAAAAGGCTGTAAGTTTCATTTTCTTATTAGACCAGAAGATTCTGCTGAAATGCTTCCTAAAAAGAAATAGACAGAAAATGAATGCAATCAGTTAAGAAAATGTCAGTAGGTATATAGCTTGGATTTAAACAGCCAAAGATAATGTCCACTCTGGTATACCTCAGGGACTACAAGGGAAGCTTAAAAGATTTCCAAAAATTACTGAATTCTGTCCAGATGTGCCAGCATGAAGATGGTCTAAACAGTTCCTAGAGATTATTAAAGACATAGCTAAAAATAATATGATTTGCCTTTCACAAAGTGCATTGCTCTCTAATATACTTTTTTTGGATTGAATATTGCTTATTTACTGGGCTCTAGTTTATTTCATTATTCTTGTTTCATTTCATTCACTGAGGTACCAAAAAGCCAGCTACATTTTAATGATATATTTCTTCATATGCGTGTGACCTGACTACCAGCCGACCCGGTTTCTGCTTTTTCTTAATTTAATTGAAAACTGACATCAAGCATACGTCATTGCCATGACCCTGGATAAGGGAAAAGGGCCTGCAAATGTCAATGGTTAAACTTGAACTCTAACAGAAATGCTGTTCCATCATCTCCAACAGAGCTTAGAGTCATGACCTTTTAGACTCAATTCACCATCAGGGTAATTTTGCAAGAAATCCAATGCGGTCTTTGCCTTTAAGCTCCTATTCAAGGTGTCCACGTGAATTGATATTATTTGTGCACTTCCTTGCATAAAGTCCCTGGTGTTCTGCAACATGTGGCCATAAACACAGAACCGAAGCTATGCAACTGAACTGCAGGTGTGGCTGCCCAATAAAGAAGCATCAAACATTGGCAGAAATCTGTAGTCACTTGCACGTGCACAGAAACAGACTTTGGGCATGGTCTGAACCTTTCTTTACATTGACAGCTGACAACTGTGCAGAAAAAATGCCAAAGAATTTATGGATTGCCTTACAGAATTTTACTGTTCTTTTGTCCCTCTTTCCAGGGACACATGCAGAAGCTGTTTTTTGCTGTTTTCTTTTGTACAGGCATAAGGAAAACAGATTCTAGATTATCATAAAACACATCAGAAAACATTAAGGACGGCAGCTAAGGGAAAACATGTGGCTACTAGTGCAAGCTGAGGGCAGGTGAGGATCAGTGACCTGTTCAGACTACACTCCAGCTCCTGTTTGAGCCATGTCCTTGAATTTCTGCTCTGCTGAAAACTGAGAGAGGGAAGGAAGAGAGAAATGTGGGGGTTCTGGTGCACTCCACAGTCCTACTGCAGTATGGCATGGAGATGGGGCTCAGCTGGAGCTGCCCAGACCAGAGGAAAGAAAAGTAATCGTGTCTGGTAATACAGAGGCTGACTGCACACCACAGGATCTGACCTAACACTATTGGGCGTCAACACCCATAATCTGTAATGCCTTATAAAAACGGGCAAATTGAACGATATCTTAGATGATACACTGCCATAATGAAGATGAAGCATTCTCTTATCCTAAACCAGCGTTAAAGCACCTACCAGAGTGAAGTCTCTGATTTCAGGAATAATGTACCAAAGTACAACATAAGGTATTACATTTCCACTTTCCCTGCATGGAATGATTCCTTCTTTATCATGTTTTCAAAAACTTTCACCAAAGTTGTCTCCCCACTTCAAGCCTGTAAATGGAACAGTACTTATGCTCTACAGATTACCTGTAGGAACAGCAGGCAGCATTTTCCCCACATAAGTTGGGATCTCAAGACTGGAAAGAGGACTTGGGCAGCTTTCATGGAATTACAACAGGTATCTTAAAAATTTTCATTCTTTAACTACTACTCTAAGTGATTTCAACTGTGCAATGTTTAATGCCTATGGGAAATAGAAATAAACCAAACATCCAGGAAGAGGTTACTGAATTGGGGAGGGAATTATAAGCAAAAGTAAGAAAACTCCAGAAAGACAAAAGGAGTAATAAGCACCCTATTTTTGACAGTCATCTCACAACTCCAGAGAGGTACAGAGTTGGTATCTACCCCTGAGCTTGGAATTCTTTCATAGCCAGTGGAAATAGAGGGGTGCTTGTAGGGCACAGCTCTCATCACCCTGAAGAGAATGTCTCAAATACGTCAGAGACAGTTTGCATGCTGGCAGTACAAATTTAGTTTTCTATTGATTATAAAAGAAGCCTTAGGGATTGGAAAATGGTTTTAGTCACATGATTCCATCTGTCTCTAAGGGGTTGAGTGTTTCATTTTTCCATGCAAACATGGCCTTGAGAAGTGCAATTAATGATATACCACTACCTCATTGATTAATTATTTAAATAAAAAGTACAGTGGGATAATTTCAGTTTCCCTAGAGAAAAGATGCTAAAGAGGAATTCAGATTACATCTCTCCTGAATAAGTATTTTCCTGTTTTAATTTACTATACACTCTAATGCATATCAGGTGCTTGAAATTATGTGGAAAAATTCAGGACAAACTACCAGTTGTAACACTGCATGAAAATAACTAAGGCCCTCTAGGTAATGACAACATTTCTCCTCTTTTAGATAAAGGAACTATAAGGACCTTTGACCTATTCCCCTAAGTCAAGCACCCTTTCTACCCCTCTGTCTTTGAGCCAGCAGAGTATTTCTGCTCCTGACCAACTACGGATGAAAGCCAGCATAGGTCATATTGACTGCAGGCATAACAGTCTGTGCACTTGAAACAAATATTTTTATGGTTTATTGCAGAACTATGTTTTCCTAAACATTACTGATTAGTTGTGCTTGCCATCAGATCTGTTTATAGAAATATCACCTTTAATGCCACCCCAAGCCCACTGGAAAAGGAGCTATCCATGGGCAGATGAGGAGCTGCTGAGCGTGGCTTTGCACTGGGCGGTGGGTAATTGTGGCATCAATGCTCAGAAAACTTTGGACTTGAGCTCTTGCAGGATCAAGACAAGGGACAAGGAATTACATACTCATGGAAATAAATATGTCTTTTCACAGAGGAGTCATTTCTTTCATCTGAGGTCTCAGCTGCATCTCATAAACAGAGAGTTTCCAGTGTGTTGTCTGTAATCTAAATAGAAGTACATTAATTTGCTGCAGTGAGTCTATGACACAGCATATGAAATCAAGATAAAATATTAAGAAGAGAATTATTTCTTTAAGGCATTTGTTTAAGGCAGCTGAACTTTGAAGTAAAATCATGAGCAGTTCCATTTCTCATTCAGTGTCTTCTCTGGCAGTTTACAAAGGAATAAATCAATAACTGCTTTAGTATGACTAAAAAGATTATCTACCCATGGAGTTGAGTGCTACAGGGTTTCTAAAAGTATTATCTTTAAAATCCTCATTTAAGATGACCTCAGTTTATCAATGGACATAAAGGCATGTCTACATGCCTTACTTCAGTTCAGACAGGTTTAGGAATATAGCCCTCCCCTGCGCCCAGGACAGACAGGGAAGACAGGGAAGACATGGCTTCAAGTCACACAGCTTTCACATGGCATAGGCATCTCTGAATCCTCTTGAATAGTGATGTTCTTTACACAACACTAGTCTGAATTAATTTTTACAATGAAATTTTGGAATCAACTTCTCAGGCAAACTGCCAGGTATTTTAACGACCATGAAGGTTAAGAAAGAGAACAACCAGCAGACACCCGAAAACAAGAGCTAAGAGTTCAAAAGCCACAAAAATATCCCTGCTAGTAATGTGCCTTGAAACTTTTCCAGCATTAGAATCCAGTGTTGGATTTCAGGAACCAGAGAAAGCTTTGTCTTTCTCATATGTATCAATCTATTTAATAGTTAATCCAGATATGACATGGAATACAGTAGTGATTCTGAAAATTAACTCTAGAATTAATCTGAGGCCAAGCTCTGCCTGTCCTACATGTTAGGCAGGTCTGCATTAATAAGGAGCATCTTGGGAAAAGATTAAATGTTTCTGAAAATTTTCATCTGTCCAGAGATCTCAAGTGTTTAAAAAGGCACTGGAGGGATTACATGTGAGATGGACAGAACCGCAAGACAAATTTAAACTTAGATGGCATATCACTTCATGTATATATGGTCCCTATGAGAGCACTTTACTATATAATATACTTTTCCTAAATTAAAATCTAATGTTTAATAATTCCATGATATATTTAACTGTCCTTATTTCGCCTTGCAAAGTTTACTCAAGAGTTCAGCTGGGAAAATGGATCCTGTCCCTGTGTCCCTTTTCATGTTTGCTTAAATGTATAACCATGAGCCTGTCAAACCATGACTAAGTGGTAGGTAATGGGAGCAAATTTAAAAAATCCATCCATTTCCCCAACTCAGTGACATGTGCAGTTTCCACTGCAATGACCTACTTAACAGAGCTGCAAACATGCACAAGCACCAGAGTAAAATCGTTTGTGCTGGAAACAGACCATGCTCTTTCTCCTTTAGCTCCATTCCTAATGCTACCCCAGATTAAGGTCCAACAGCTCTTACTTCCATAGCAGATCTCATGATATCTAATTGTGTCCTTAAAATCCCTATTTTATGTTTATTGATCAGCATCTGCACTTCCTGCTAGCTTTAAAACCTTCTCCTTTTTGTGAATGGTTTGAAATCACAAAGCAGATGTGGGAAAAGCAAGAAGTAATTAAACCAAAAACCTACACTTCGTTCATAATTTTTTTCCACTGTGTACATGGCAGTCTTCTCCACGGACACCCCCTTGTTGTGGGGGAGAAGCTTGCGTGCCCTTATGAGTCTGTGAGCTATGCTGGCGGTGGTTGTGCCTCCGGTAGGGTCTCCCATGCTAGTCAGGTCTCAGCTGAAGGGTCGGACAAAGTGTGTCCATGGGCAGGATGGGCTCGCCAGCCTCCCGGCAACCATCCTAGGAGAAGGACAACTCTAACTCCAAACACGGGCAAATGGAGCTCGCTTAGCCCTGTAAGGCCATCCATCTGAGAGAAGGACACTCTAACTAAACCTACACCCTGAGGGCTTCGCTGACACCGTCCAAGCTTGCTAGGCCCTGGCAGATGAACCTTAGGACTAAAGGGTGGGGCCAGTTCCGTGCACGCTGTGCCTCACCTAAAAAATCCACTGCGCAGGCTCGAAGGATTCACTCACATTTGCAAAGCCCTGCAGCGACAGGTGAGGGACGAAACGGCAGGTGAGAAGGTGCACTGGAAGCCGCAGACCCAACCCTGCATGCAGGCGGTTCAGGACATTGGTCGCTCAAGACTGACCCGGAGATGACAGTCTAGTTCGGCAGCATACTGAATGACCAAGCAGCCTTTTCCAGGGAGAGCATTGCTTGCTCCACATGGAGAGGGGCCTAGAAAAGGTGGCCTAACCAAAGCTCATCTCCACTCTTCACCCGGTTGGCGAGCCGTGGCCAACGGGCATCTCCTGTTGCAGTCGAACAAAGACAAAGAATCAAAGGCATACATCTGCCTCCAGAGGTGTGTTCAAACTAACACGCATGTTGGAACATCATAACCGTGCTTGATACTGCTGATAGTGGATGTCCTGAGCATCGCTCTGCTCTAATTGCCCATGAACTGTGAGACTTTCTGCTGTGCTTTTTGCAACCAGACTTGCCTATCTCACATCGGCCTTTTTAGCCATCAGCGCGCTTGCAGCAAGTGTGGGTAGAGCCCTTCCCAAATCTTCGTTTGTGAAGCCTAGCCATCATGATGATGATGATGATGACATGGCAGTGCCTCGGTGCTGGTTCTTGGGTCATGGTTTTTAAGTACCTGAGATAGGCAATGGATTGCTCTGTAAATAACTTACTTGATTCTACAGTAAGTGACATCAACGTACATTGCACTGTCAATACTGCTGAGAGAAGAATCAGATCTGCTTCCCAGATCATCTTCCAGGGCTACAGTAATGTGATTTCAAAAAGGCTAAGACACTTTGGAAATAAAAAAACCAACCAACCAAACGAGCAAACAAGCAAACTAAAAAACCCCAGTGAATCTCACCATGCATCAAAACAAATCTCAGCTTCCTACTTTCATTGTCTCAGGTTTCATTCAGGCCCCAGACCTGGAGGATAACATCTTCACTCTCAATTTGGTATAAAACACAAAGGAGGCTTTCATAGTATCACAAAACAAAATGAGAGGGATAAAAAACCCCACATTAAAATACAGTCTTTTCAGAAGCCTTTTAATAGTGAACAGTATTTAAAAGTATTTTAACAATTTGAATTCAGGTTGGAACTAGATGGTTTTTAAAGACCCTTCCAGCCCAAACTATTCTATGACTCTGTGATTCTCCTCAGTAACTACACTGAACTAATCAGTGAGGTCTTAAGCCACCGACTTATGACACAGAATACACTTGATTTTCCACCTCTTTGGTGTCCGAATCACTTTGATAAGTTTTATACAATTTTTCTGAAGTCCACAGAAGACAATGAAAATAATCCTACAATTAATGAGATAATTTGTTTTTTGTTTTAGCAATAACATCTGCAAGTCTCAATAAAAACCTCACAACTCCCTCATGCTACTTTCCAATAGCCACAAAAAAAATAACCATTCCACTCAATAGATCTTTGTTCAGTCTGTGATGTTAACAGCACACACTGAATGTTAAAAATAAAAATAAATTTAAAAAGGCATTTTGTTTTCAGGGGGTATGAAGACAAGACAAAGCCATCAACACACTGCACACCTACAGTAGCTCTTTTTTAGCACACTCTGGAGTACAAAAAGTCATAAAACCTGATGAATAACTGTATTTATCAACAGATACAATCTGTTTATAGAGGCATACAAATGTTAGGCAGCCTGCTACTACTACTTCCTTTGAACATGTTATTTTTTAGTGAACATCTTTTAATTACAACTCTGCAAGCAAATTTCTTTAGTATGCCCTTTATACACACTAATGAAAGAAAAAATATGAGCATTGCCATAAGACTGTCACAAGAACTGTGCACTACCAGCTTTTAGGTTGCCTCAGCTGCCCAGGATACCCTGCTGACAGCACCAACATCACTCAGAGTAGCTGAGGTCACCTTTGGCATTCTGGGTTTTGTTGTTTTGTTTGCTTGTGTGTGCCTTGATGAGATTTTAAGAATTATAGCATAAACTCTCACATGAAAACAGGTTAGCACAGAAATCTGCACTCCTGCCATCCATCTGATTTAGACAGATCTGCCTTTGAAGAATCTTTCCACGAGCAAGTCACCCCAGGAGAAACTTCCCCATTTACACATTTAATTCCGCAGTCACTGGGGTGGTAACTCACATGTATCCTGATATGAGACAACAGGCTCACAGGGCACCCTCAACATGCCTTTTTCTTAATTCCTTACACAAACACCTTTTCCCTCCTCCCTTCAAATGTTATTCTCCCATCCCACTGCTAAGTCATAAAAAGGAGGCTAAATCAAAGGAGGAAGAAAAAACAGTCCTTCTTCCTTTTTCCCTGAGAAGACTAGTTACAGAAATACTGGATTTTATAAAACTCACAAAATTTGAAATAAAACCTGGAAGAAGACATCATTCTGCTTTGCACAGACCAAACCAAAAACAACCCACCAAAACAAGTCAAGGTATTGTTGACCATGAGATCTATTTTTGGATGGCCAAAGTAAGTGCGTTTGTTTTACACAACACCACTAATTCAATTTGGGCAAAGCAGTAGTCTGCCAGAGAAAGCTGCCAGGCTGAGTAAATGGTCATCAGTGAAGCACTCGTTTGATGTAGGACAGGTACCAGAGACCATACCACTGGAAAAAGCAAGAGCTTATAATTCAGGGAGAGAACATGCATTTGGATTTGCCATTTGATTATAGACCAAGAGCTGTGGGAGCATTTTTTGGGCCAAAGTGCTTGCACAAGACACACTGCAACCCATGGTGGGAGAAGAGCCAGGCATGCACTCGTCCTCTCCTGGTGGACTGGAGGCACCAAAGCAACGATGTACAGCAAGAGGGAGCTGTGCCAGGTCCTCTGGTCTGGATGAGATCAGCATCACATATAGGCAAGCACCCACAGGCCAGTTTACACATTAGTCAACCTTTTTTTGAATGCGGGAATAAATGAAGGAAGGGTCACTGCTTGGTGATGCAACTCTTGAAACATGCCGCATTGAAGGATGAAGGCTGCCCTCCGACTATTGTTTGCCCTTTATCTTTATTTAATAATTAAAATAATTTCCAGTTATACCAGTTATATCTAGCAGTGAAGAGGCTGGTTGCAAAAAAGTTTTGCCTGGACAAGATATGAACACTGAATACTTTTACCATCACGTCTGACAAATCTATTCCTATGACTTAATTTGCTATTGAATCTGCAAGCATGTAATTTTAAAACAAAAAATTTTGCTTTGCAGGAGAACAGAAAGCATCTAACAATGAAAACTCATTATCCAGGACATGAAGAATTCATATTATAGATTGATAGTTAATTACAAATGGTAAATAGAGTACTTTCAGAAGGCTTTGTTTATGACAGAAACAGCACTGAGGGACTGGTAGTTTAGCAATGGCACAGATGTTCCTGAAAAATATGGAAGTATTATATACGTTCATACACTTAGTCAAACTCTTTCCAGTGACTTGCCTCTTTCTAGATTCCATTTTTAGCTCTTAAAACATAAGTGATTTCAAAGAATGGGATGTTAAGAAATATATGTTAAATCTCTGCTACTCTTTCATGAAGTCTTTTGTTAAAATGTTTTAAATTATGCATTTCACCTGCGTTTGACCATAACAAGGCAACCAAAGTATCCTTCTGTTTAGCATAGAGCAGCATTGGGCCCACTGATCAAGTTGCTTCATGCAGCAGTGTTAAAAAAGAGAAGAGTAAAGAATTATCATTGAACTCTTACCAAAGCAGGAATTGACAAAGCCATACCACCTGCAAGCATGCTCCCCTCCAATCCATTTGCCATGGATGTTAGATGCAAAGCTGAGGGTAGTGCCTGAGATGCACACTAACATGTCGCTGATACTGATGTTCAGGAGAAGCATATTGACTGGGTTACGAAGGGTTTTAAATTTGCAGAAGAGGATGAGGACAATTAAGTTATTCAAGAAACCAAAAAACAAGATAAATCCAAGAAAAACAGCCACTACTGTGTGACCACTTCTTGTGAGTCCAGCCCTTGGCTCAACAGGATCTGCAGGCGCACCAAAGCTCAGGTTGTATGTCCAAGAGTGATTCATTTCGATCTTTGACACAGATCAGTGGGAGCAGAGACACTGGGAGCCCTTTGCTGAAGTACTCCAGCAGTTTCCAGAAGAGTTGTTCCATCACAGGTCAAATCATCTCAGGAATCTTCTGATCTTTGCTCAGGTAAGATACCTCCTAGATGGTTATGCAGGTGTGAAATACTGAATAGCAGCAAAGGTGTATTTTCCTGCACTGTGTCTTTCCAGTGGTCTGCTCTGCAGTAACTCCAGGGCAGCAGAACCAAGTGAACAATCACCTCAAATTCATCTTTGTTATTTAAATCTTAGAATCGTGTTAGATGATCTTTTCTGATGCTCAGAACAGAAGGTATCTTAAAAAGACGTTTCAGCATGGTCTCCACTTTCAGAGTAAACAGACAGCCCTATCAATGGCAGCTACCCTTGTTTCCTCTGGGAATGGGTGTATTTCTGAAAATACAGAAGAAAAGAAATGGTAAAAAACAAAACAACTCTTTCCATACAAAGACAAAAACCTAGGTGCATAATTTACTAACATTTCCTCCCATTTTGAATTGTAACAAGTATCTTTCAATCTTTTCAGTTTTCACTCTGATTTTTTAAGAAAAGAATCAGTTTGTTAATATGTCCTTGGCTGTTCTACGCAGTTTTTCCCTAGCTCATAGTTTAGCATGGAGGTAGGTATTTGCACCTTCCTAACAAAGTTCCTGAGGTGAGAAAATACATGGTAAGACATATCTTTTGCAGAATCTTCCCAGAGGAAAAACTCTGTCTTCCTCCACAATAAATCAATCCACACCAAGTGAAGCTTCAGTCTTGGCTAGACTTTAATTAAAATTATGAAAAATTCAGAAGGAGAACATACTTCTTTCCCCAGAAAGAAAAACTTCGCATGCAGTCTCTCAAGTTCTCATGTCTCATCATCTTCATAAATGACTTGGATGCAGGACTGGAAGGGATACTGAGCAAGTTTGCAGATGACACAGAACTGGGAGGAGCTGTTGACTCCCTCAAAGGCAGAGAGGCCCTGCAGAGAGACCTGGGCAAATTAGAGGATGGACAATCACCAACCATATGAAGTTCAAAAAGGGAAAGTGCTGGATTCTGCACCTGGGATGGGGCGAGATGGGATGTTTGTACAGACTGAGGAATGAAATGCTGGAAAGCAGTGCCATGGAAAGGGACCTGGGGGTCCTGGTCCACAAGTTGAATGTGAGTCAGCAGTGTCCTGGCAGCCAGGAGGGCCAGCCCTGTCCTGGGGGGCATCAGGCAAAGCATCACCAGCTGGTCGAGGGAGGGGACTGTCCCACTCTGCTCTGCACTGGAGCAGCCTCACCTTGAATCTTGTGAGCAGTTTTGGACACTGCAGCATAAGGAAGATATTAAGCTCTTAGAGAGTGTCCAAAGGAGGGCAACAGAGGGGCCTTGAGGGGAAGACCTACAAGGAGCAGCTGAGGTCACTTGGTCTGCTCAGCCTGGAGAAGAGGAGACTGAGGGGAGACCTCATTGCAGTTACAACCTCTTTGTGAGGGAATGTTGGGAAATTTCTTGCAGAAAATGGACATGTGAGCGACCCTAGAACTTAGGTGCAGTTATGCTGCGAGGCTTTTAAGACTGCAGTGAAAAGCTACTTTTAAGAAGCCTCTGTGGAGATCAGCAGGAAGAAGAATGTAAACTTAGAGAAGCTGCAGCAGAAGATTGAAAAACAACGGCCACAGAGAAAGATCATGAGGACTTTATTTTACACCCATAGAGTTGTGTGTTATTCGCATTAACCAGTCACAGGGTGGTTTGCAGTGTGTGTGCAGTGTGTAAGCTATCTGGGTTATTTAAGGGGTGTTTTCACAACAATAAACGGCATTACCTTGATCATATTGGTCAGCTAGTGGTGTCCATGATTTTCCCTCGCATTAAGGGAAGGTGGACTGGTAGACACTGATCTCTTCTCTGTGGTGACCAGTGACAAGACCTGAGGGAATGGCCTGAAGTTGTGTCAGGGGAGCTTTAGGTTGGGTATTACAAACAGGTTCTTCACCCAGAGGGTGGTTGGGAACAGGTTCCCAGGGAAATACTTCCCCAGGGAAGTGATCACAGCACCAAGCCTAACAAAGTTCAAGAGGTGTTTGGACAATGCTCTCAGACACACGGTGTGACTCTTGGTCTTGTGCAGGGCCAGGAATTGGACTTGATGATCCTTGTGTGTCCCTTCTATCTCATCATGTTCTGTGAGACTGTGATTCACATGCTTACAAAGGTTGAATTATCTGTGATATTGATTTCTCTCCTCCCATATTTACCACTGGACAGATGTCTTCCTTCATTATTTATAAAGCCGCCAGACACTCAAAGCCTTGCATGTCCCTCCCACTACAGACATGGATTTGTTGACCCGCATGCAGTGTGTCCTTCGTGAAGCAATAGTGCTTACTGTGGATGCACATCTGCTTAGCCTGCCTGCTATGTGGTTGCAGGCAAATTCTGCAGAGAATTTTCCATAAAAATGGAAATGGATGCATACATGTAGGAATTTCCACTCCTCAGTGCAAAGTGCACAATACCCAAAGCTTGCTGAACTAAAAAAATATGAAAGTTTCTCTTTCAGCTGTCATGTCCTTCTAGAATGATTACACACATTTTAAAATTGAGCATCTTCTATATTACTCCTAGCCATTGCTTTCTGAATATTGTTTTGTAGAAAAATATGTGTTTAACAACTAGAAAAACGAGAGTTCAAAGTTTACTGAAGATGCAGAGGTTGTTTACTTTTTTCTTTTATCATATCTTTGTGTCCTGGTCAACTTTCAGGGAAAGTATTTTGCCTTTCTATTTCCCCACCTTCACAAATTCCCTGTGCAAAATAAACTTTATTATTGCTGTGATTTTGAACTCAAACATACAAGGTCTTTACATTCTTTTCTGGTGAGTAAATTATGTACACTTCACAGCCCTTCCATTGTTTGGTCATTGAGAATCTGAAACACTGGTGCTTTCTGCTTTTTTCTCCCCGTTTAGGAGGTACATGGCAATTTAGGTTTGTAAGGGTCTCACGTATGTCTAAGAGATAAGTTTTGAAATCCTCTGTGCACCATTTGGAAAAAAAAAAAATTATCTCCTGTCCATTTCTGGTTGCAGGTTATAGAAGGAAACTGTGTCTAACCATCAATATAATTTATTTATAATTGTGTTTAAAAGAACAGCATTAAAATTTAGTGGAACAAAAACAAATGCAATAACAACTGATTAAAAAATATGATGCTGAGCATTTCTCAGTCACTAATTGCATTACTGAAAAGGCACATAACTGCACTTTTTTTAGTAGGAAAAAATTACAGTGGCATTGTGCCAAAGGAGAGGTTCAGAAAGAATTCACAAGGACTCAAGATGTACAGTGAAATAAACTGAAACACAGAATCATATTTTGTTATTAATTCTGATTACACCTTTGATGTTATAAACTAATCTATTTTTTTTTTGCCAGTATTTCAAAGACAATTTTATCTCATCTGTTTGTACATGACTGTTTATTGCAGAATAGAACTAAGGTCATTCTTACCTGCTCCTCCCTTCTGCAAATCATATTCAGAATTTGGCTTCAAAACCTGAAGACACTGAAAATTATTTACATGAAGACTATTTGAGTTACAGGTGCCTCCTTTTTTTCAAGATGAACTGGTTACACCTAGATAACCTGTAGCAAAGATTATAGTATGCCATCATAAATGTTTCTATGTGGGAATTTATTTTACAAGAATAACCAGAGGCAAAACTTCTAAATAATATAATTGTTATTGTTAAAGCACCGTAGCTTTGGTGTTAGACAAAGCCAAAGGTTATAAATCTCTGTCTTACAAGAAAGACATTGACCTGTTGGAGGAAGTCCAGAGGAAGGCCACATAAATGGTCAGGGCAGCATCTCTCCTATGATGACAGGCTGAGAGGTTGGGGTTGTTCAGCCTGGAGAACAGAAGGCTCCAGAGAGACCCTGTTGCAGCCTTTCAGTACTTAATGGGGACTTAAGGAAAGATGGGGAGAAACTTTTTTGCAAGGCCTGTAGCAACAGCACAAGGGGTAACTTGTTTTAAACTAAAGGAGGATCGATTTAGTTTGGATATAATGAAGAAGTTTCTTAAAACAAAGGTGGTAAAACGCTGGAACAGGTTGCCCATAGATGTGAGAGATGCCCTATCCCTGAAAGTGTACAAGGTGAGGTTGGACATGGCTCTGAACAACCTGACTGAGTTGAAGATAACCCTGCTTACTGCAGAGGGCTTGGACTAGATGACCTTTAAATGTCTCTTCCAACACAAATTCCTATGATTCCATTAAGCTCAAAATATAAATACTAAAATGTAGGTCTTTTAAACACAGACACATACATCCTGGATTCTTAAAGACATATCAAGAGTTCATATGTATAGTGCTTATAAAAAGACATTTACTCCCTGGATGAAACTCAGCTGACTAAAATTTAGCAGTGTCACACCAAGTGTGCATGTACAGATCAGTGCCCAGGTAATTTCTTCACTGACCACAACTCACACAGCTTTAGTAGGATGAGTTCTGCCCCAGTGCCTTGGGGAAAGACACCTCAAAGCCCAGGCAAGAGGAGCAGGCCCTGAGAGTTTAGTGTAAGATACATTTTAAAATGTCATTACCCACATTGTGAAGGTCAAGCCTTGCAGCCACTTGATATCAGAAGATGACAAACAAGACACATTAAAGTTTTGGGTGAACTTAAGAGACAGAGGCTTTCACAGAAAGACATCCACAGATGTAGGCTATGTGGGAATAATTCTCTTTTTGGTACTTGTTTTATAAAATACTAAGTTTTTTACACCTTTGGATTAAGTACAAGCCAAATTAAGATTTGAAAAAGGCTACTGATCTCTCATAATAACCCCTTGAAGAATGGGTCCAATTTTTACCTAATGTTAGCATTTAACTGAATAATAGACATCATTGCTGAAAAACACCTGTAGATGACCTTTTGAACCCAAAGGTTCACTTGATTATTTTTTTTTTCTCTAGACAGATAGCTTGGTTTAATAGAGGTTACATCACAATTCTGATAACCCTGCCTTACAGGTCACTCTCTGCACTCCCCAAGTCTCCATGACCTAGCAGCCTGGATGCTCCTAAATCCTAGCAAACTCAGAAGCTTGCAGGATTGAACTCTGTCTAATTCTGCTTCTCAAAAAATGTTAAAACTCTCCAAAACAGTAAAACCTACAATTGCATCCAAAACAAACAAATGAGCACCCAGTTTGTCCCCTTTTATTTCTTTGAGTTGACATGGAATGGAAAACATACCCAAAGTGACACAAAACACATGGCCAGGTGAAATGGGCCAAGAGTTCATTTAACATCACTAGTTATTAAATGTTGCATCTGTTAACTGGTTCTGACAGTTGAAGTCTAAAGACACAGCAAAACAGACACACATCACTGCTTGTATTTTCTCTGAAGCAGTGTTGGAAAAAAAAAAAGGGTTTCAGAAGATGCTGGATCAGCTCCTGGGAGCTTTAATACTGAGAGTGTAAGGCTTCTTTTTGCACTTGTCCCCACATATTAGTTTAGAATTCGTTTTGGCTTTTTTTCTTAAATGAACTAATTCACTATTTCTAACTGGCAGATTCTTTACCATCATCCCTTGCAAAGTTGTGCAACATACCCAAGATGATGCTTAATTCACTTTAAATGTTTAAAAGTTGAGGAAAATTGTTAAAATAAATAACATCAAACTTCAAAATTGTATTACTAAAAAAACCCTTTATATTACCCTCTTCCATTTTATGTACATTATTCTCTTCTGATACAAAGGAGCTATATATAAAAAAACACCTTATATTTACATATCCACGCAGCCCAGATCAACCTGTTGTTCAGTTCATATAAAAATCAATTTTGAAACAGTGACTTTTCCTTCATTTAAGAACTTCACTTTTTACTGGAAAGTTAAACACATAAAAAACCCCTACCTAATAAAAAAAATGCCACATAACATTTCAAAGATAATCCCAGATGAAATTTTGTGAAGGAGGAATCAATTTTTTGACATTATGACAGAATTATGACAGAAATAGTATATTTTTAAGTTGACAGGCACTTAATCTTATCTTCCAGATGAGAAACTGAATTATTTTTAACAGGAAGCAGAGGTATCACCTGAAATAATTCTTTCAAACATAGCTGAAAGTTGTGGGACTGCATGGGGCTTCACAACACTGAAGTCAATGCTTCCATCTGTTCTGAACTATTTTTTTCCATTCCTTAAGCCACACTGCAAGATTTCAAGAGACACAGAGATAGGTCTTTATAACGGAGCTAAAAGATGGAGAGGGGGTTCTATGGTTCACGTTTAGGATCTTCCAGCTCCCAAAACCTCTTTCCGTGGGAGAACCTCTTGGATGCAGATCAACTGACTTACTTTTAGGAGTTCACAATCATGAGAAAGACAGGCATGAAAACGAGAACAACGTAAGTGCAGAACATCTGTGATAAATCCACATGTTTAAATGCCATACTACTATTTACTAGAGAGAAAAATCGAAGAGAGTGGTAAAACCACTACTTTTGAAATAAGAGTTGCTTTTCTTCAGTATATAAAAGTTAAGGGAACCCCTCTTACATGCCAAGCGGAAGTTTTAGCACAGAAACGTCCATGCTAAGAGTAGATGGGACAGACCCTCTTCCGAGGTGGGCTGGAGCGATGAGAAGCGCCACAGCCCCAGCCGGGACGGCTTCAGCGGCGGGCACGGAGACAGCCCCTCAACGCCCCGGCTCTCCCCAGGCTTCCAAACCCTGCACCGGGCAAAAGCCTCTTCACCGAACCTCACCTTATGATTCTTCCTTCGCAAACTTTTCTACACTTGTTCGGGAGAGGGGTGGCAGAGAACGCCGGAAGAAAACTCACCTGTATCATCCACAGCAGCCCGAGGGAAAACAGCCGCCCAAGTCTCCGGCAAACAGGTCCTGAGGGGCGGCGCAGGGGCCGCGGCACCGAGACCCCCGCGCTGCCCTCCTGGTCGATGGCCGTCGGCAGCCGGGAGCGGTCCCTGCCTGCCCCGCCCGCGGAGCCGGCGGGGCGCCCGCTGTACGCGGGATGGATGCGGGGCGCTCGCCCTGCCAGCCCACAGCAACCTCCTCCTCCCCTCCCAGGCGGGCTGAGAGCACATCCAACTCCAGGAGGGCGGGGGAGAGTAAACTGATTATTTTTACTAAATTAAGAAACGAGCGCCAAGGCACGGCTCGCCCCGCGGCTCTCGGCGCAGCCCCCGCGCTCCGCCCGCGCCGGGGCGATGCCGCAGCCTCAGCCGCCTGGCTCGGGACACGGGGACAGCCAGCCAGCCGGGACACGGGGACAGCCAGCGGCCCCGGGACACGGGGACAGCCCGCGGGGACATGGGGACAGCCAGCCAGCCGGGACACGGGGACAGCCAGCGGCCCCGGGGCACGGGGACAGCCAGCCGGCCGGGACATGGGGACAGCCAGCCGGCCGGGTCACGGGGACAGCCAGCCGGGGCACGGGGACAGCCAGCCGGCCGGGGCACGGGGACATCCAGCCGGGACACGGGGACAACCAGCGGCCCCGGGGGACGGGGACATCCAGCCGGCCGGGACACGGGGACAACCAGCGGCCCCGGGGGACGGGGACATCCAGCCGGCCGGGACACGGGGACATCCAGCGCACTGCGTTTTGGGAGCCCATCTGGTTGCCCCTCCATGTTGCAGGGGTGGTCCCGCCAGGGCATCCCTGGTGCTGGTGCAGCTCTGCACGGCAAGGCTGGGCTGTGCGCTCCGCACACGCTTATTGCTATGACAGACTTTTTGGGGATTTATAAGCAAGCAGGTATAGTAAATACCTGTTCAGCAGAGGTCAGGAATGCAGTTTAAACATGTCTCAAAATGAGGGGAGGTTGACTTGACAAAACCAGATGTATCTTATGTGTAATTTATCGATCGTCAGCTTTGTCTGTATTTTCCACATATCTTTACATTTCAAATATTTACCGACTGAATAAGGACTGTGGTTACTGTGTGCTGAAGTTAGTGTTTTCAGAAATAGGTATGCATCACAGAAATAGCATATGGCTTGAAAAACAACATAGTATTCTGCTTTGCTGTTACTACTACTTGCTACTACTGCTCTGGTCTTTCTACAGGAATGAAAAAAAAAAAAAAGAATGGAGAATGACTTGATGGATAAAAAACACTGGAGCAAAAATATACCAGAGTATACCTTACTCTGTTGGACTTCTCTTAGCTCTGATTCTTGCTTTTTAAATTTTTTTTTTTTAATTTGTAGATCACAGTTAAAAGCCTGTAAAATGATCTTCATAGTCATATTATTCCATCTAAACTAGATTTAACCTCTTATCTGATCGCAAGTGCAGGTCTTCCACCTTCTCAGGCTTAAAGACAGGCAAACAGATGCATCCAGTTGTTACAAAGAACAGCCCAGAAAAAAAAAAAAAAAAAAGATGCTGTGAAGTCTCATCATCAAATCTTTCCAAATCTTTCTCCAGTGGAAGCTAAAGCAGACCTCACAGGTATTATCTGTTGTATTAATAACAAGATTATTTTCCAAAATTCAGCTTAAGTAAAACTATTTCATTAAATAAGAATTTTCTGAAGAAATAAATTCAGAACACACCTAATACCATTATCTTCAGAAAAAAACACTACATCACAATTTTGCTGATTAGACCTCCACTGTAAACTAAGAACTGCTTCTCCCAGAATGCAAAAACAACCCCCAAAATAATGTGCTAATGTCACATTCAGAGGGACAGCAGGACTGTACCTCCATTAGAGGCACTTAAATAAAAATAAAAATGAAAATGTTCATTTTTACAATGTTATTTGTATAATGTGTCCCTATGAAATTCTTCATTATGGCATCTAGTTACAAAAAGAACCGCAGTTACCAGATGCACATACTTAAATAATTTTTCAACAACATGAAAGCGTGCTTTATAAGTGTTAAATTGAACTTCATTACCTGTGCAAAGTCAGATGAAGACACTTACTAAAAGTAGCTGGATTTAAAAGTGATTTGAAATTCACTTACCTCTTATAAACTTCAAAGAATTGAGAAAGTGGGTTGTACCAGCAAAACACTGTCAACACAAACAAACCATGAGGCTGTTTACATACCTGATTCATTGAATCTCCTTTCACAGATTATGATTCAGAGCAGTTTGGCAGCATTGGTAATTGCCAATGTGTGTCAGTGAAGGGCAGGCAGGCTCTGGATGGTGTCCATTCAGATTTGTAATTCTGAGGTCCTGGTGGTGCTTCAGAAATTAAGCTGGGACATTTGATTTGAGTTCCTTGGTTTAATAAAAAAAAAAAAAAAAAGTTTATGCTTTTACCTCTTGCTTCCAAATAAATGCTGTGAGCTTTAGTAAAGTCTTGAATATCATACTGAAAAAGGGACAGTAAAATAATCAAATGGGGAGTAATACTGGGAACACCCACTGTTGTGTTCACCCAGTGCTGCAGTCAATGGTTGCATCTGTACCGTTCTTCACAGTAGCCCGGGAGCTCACCACGCCAGTTCTCTGGCTGCAGCAACTGGAGTTGTACAGCAAGGAGAACCAATATGTGTACACTAATATGTAAGCCAGGTGTACAGACGAGGGATGAGGATTCATGTCGGAAGTTGAGATTGTCTCCGTATGCTAGTTACAATCTACTTTCAGAAGCTGTTCTTACACTTGAAAGTATGCAAGAGATTTTTAAATGACTTTCTTGTGTTCCTATGGGAACTGACTTTAGTGTCCTCTTTTATAATCCCTCTAACTTTGCTCTTTGAGAAACAGGTGGGTAGTCCAGTTTAACAATGGAAGTAATATCCATTCTCATGTTCTCAAAAGAAAAAAAATGTTCCTGACTCCCTGGTTTTACTAAAATGACATCAGTCATCATAGCTTCATTGGCTTCATAGAGGATATTGAGTGATTGCTGAATTCAGTGACATACTCCAAGATACTAAAGAGTAGTGGTGCATCATATGGTTTCACCAAATATTTGCTGTGATACCATTAGAATAATTTTGGTTTGCATGGCAGTAACAAGGAGAAACCATGGGGAAAGAGAGGGAAACTCTTCCCTTCTGCCTATCCTCAGCTGTAAACATTAATTCTTAAAATCCTTACTGCAATGGTATTTTACAAATAATAATGGAAGCAAAACTAAAGTATCCTCAGATTTATCACAGTATTTCATAGCCTAGACCTTGAAATCCAACTCTTTGATTGCTCATAAAGAATGGCAGCAGAAAACAAGTACATTGGCCTGGATTCCATATTTAAATGTTTTGGATGGCACAGATTCCACAGTTTGTGAGTCTGGAGAGAGAACAGCTGATGTGAGTCCAAGATTAAAATTGCTGATAATCTCCTTATTCTGCACAAAGCATATGAAGTCAAGACTGAAAGCAGGTACTAAAATTTAGGGTTATATACAAAAATACAGCCATCCCTGTTTTGGAATTAAGAGATAAGAGCATATTATTTTGGAATTAAGATATAAGAGCATGTTACATCATAATAAAACCACTGTCAAAAGATTTTGAAAAGCCTTTAGAACAGTGTGGAGGAAGATCATTTCATGCAAGCTAAGAGAGAATTTGTGAGTCAAAGCCAATTTGCTTTACTTAAAAACAGTCTTTAGGTTCAGTTACCCTCACAGAGATATATCTACTTTGTTTTGAGACATTCTTGAAAATCCCATCCAACCCTTTTTTGCTAAGGCAGAGGAGTGTGGGTCTCCAAAAAGTGGTCTAATAAAAGACATTATCTGTATTAGAGTCTAGAAGTTGTGTACATAAGGCTTTTCTAATTTTCTAAATATACTATCTGGCCTAATAAAAGATGCTCCCTCTGTCTAGAAGCCTTGTCGCACCTGCCTTTTGACTATCACAACATCAGCGAAGCGATCATTCGATGAGTCAGTTTCAGTTGGTGTCTTATTTCTGGAGGGTGATTTTGTTTAGCCTCTGTGCAGCTCTGAAATGCCTGTATGATCTTCTTTCTCATTTTTGGACTTTATCTGAATTTCTAAATCATAATCAGCTTGTATTTAATTTACTTACAGATTCTAAAGATGCATCTAAGTTGTGAGGCAGAAAATCATTTCCCAGTATGTGGATCCAGACAGCAGATCCCAGCTGCTCCCTGACTACACAGTCCATGAACAACAGTTGTGGTTGTGTCTCTTCCTTCTCTAACCACTTCCAGTGCTCTCCTGCTTGCTGTGGCTGAGTGTTACTCCAGTGTCAGAGTTACCACACAGCATGCCTAGACAGGACTAGAATTTTTCTATCTACTGTAGCTTTCTTTCTGAAGGTTGTAATAAGTTTACACGATTCTTCGTCTAGCTTTGCACTGTGTTGACTTCCTGGTCAACAGCCAGCTGAACATAAGCCAAGAGTGTGCCCATGGCATCTTGGCTTGTATCAGAAATAGTGTGACCAGCAGGACCAGGGCAGTGATTCATTCTGATGTACTCAGCACTGGTGAGGCTTCACCTTGAATCCTGTGTTCACTTCTGGGCCCCTCACTACAAGAAAGTCACTGAGGTGCTGGAGTGTATCCAGGGAAGGGCAACGGAGCTGGTGAAGGGTCTGGAGCACAAATCTTATGAGGAGCAGCTGAGGGAGCTGGGGTTGTTTAGCCTGAAAGAGAAAAGGAGATTCAAGGAAGACCTTATTGCTCTCTACAACTACCTGAAAATAGGTTGTAGCCGGATAGTCTCTTCTCCCAGTAAACAAGTGACATGACTAGAGAAAATGGCCTCAAGTTGAGCCAGGGGAAGTTTAGATTGGATATAAGGAATATTTCTTCACTGAAAGGGTGGTCAGGTATTGGAGTAAGCTGCTCAGGGAAGTAGTAGAACTACTGTCTCTGGGAGTGTTCAAAAGATGTGGAGATGTGGCACTTGGGGACATGGTGTAGTGGCAGACTTAGCAATTCTACAATTCTATGAATAAATGCCTACTTCAGGTTGCCAAAGTTGCCAAAGAAGATCCTGTGCCTTTTCTATTCACAACTCCTGCCCAGGGCCCTCTGCCATCAGCTGGTAAAGGGAAAGCCTCAGGAAAGCTTTCAGAAATCCAGGCACAAAGAAGTGCCCTCAGAAGGTGTGAGACTTTGGGTAACACAAACATGTGTGCTTCATACCACTGTTGTAATGAGGGATGAGTGAGGAACTTTGCTGCAGTAAAGGGGAAACCAAGGCAACAAAAGGAAATTTTTGTTCAAAAAGGCAGAATGGGAACTATGGGGGAAGCTCAGTTTGTTACTTGGGATTTACTCAAATTCCCTTACTTTTATGCAAGATGGGAGTAAGCTTACATTGTTCCCTCCTCTGGTGTGTTTCTCTGACCTGCTGTCACCCTGAAAGAACAAGGCTGACCAGAGCTGGACCAGGGGTGGGAAAGCTTCCCAGCCAGTCCCTGGTGTGTGACACAAGTTTTATCCTTCAAACCGTGAGTGGTATCTCTCACTCTTTCCCTTGTGTAGCCAAGGGAAGGCACGGCACACATTGCTGATGCTGGTCCTGGGAAGGCAGAGGTTCAGTGCAGCTGCTGATTGGAGATAAAAGCCAGCAGAGAAAAAAAGATCAAAGGACTGCAGAAGACAGGTCAGGCACTCTACATGTTTGCATTTGGTGGGCAGAGCCTTTTCGCAGCAGAAGACTCCTGGAGATGTTCTCCACCCTGCCTCATTGCCAGTGTGTACCCTAGAAAAACAGAATGCAAGCATTTCTCTCCTTCCACACCCTGTCAGCTCCATCACTCCCAGCGCTCCTACTGGAAATCAGATGGCCCAGAGCCTTATCCAGAGGCATCCTCTGTTTTCCTTCTTGCCTGGCCACAATAAAGGTAGCTTGGAAATAAACAGGCTTTTGGAAGGTCATTTTGCAGTATGCCAAGTAATAAAGGCTAAAAAAATCTCTTCAGATTCCCTAGGAAAAAATGGACTTTTTAAACAAAAGCCTAGGGTTTTTTTAACCCTCAGTTTGCGCTGTTGTCATGTCCACAATCAGGACTTTAATTGGAGTAGAAGTGCAACTTTTTAACTTGTTCTTAAATATGAGTACTTTTTTTTCTGTCATGATATCCTTAGTAAGAGGAGATGCTTATTTTGGGGCTTTTTTCTTTCCTTTTTTTTCAATTTCTTCTCTTTTGGGTTTTGTTTTTTGTTTGTTTGTTTGTTGGTTTGGTTTGGTTTGGTTTGTTACCTAAATTTCCAGTGTCTAGATTAATTTGGTTCTGTTACAATGAAAAATTTAATTTATTAAAGCTTTCACTTATTTAAAGACGCTTCAAACAAGACCTGGATAAAACTGATCTATGAAAAGTTCAGAAAAAGAAATTCAAGACCCAGTTAAAACTGATCCACAAAAAGTTCAGGAAAAGAAATTCACAGTTACTGGCTGTATATATTATGCTCGTTTTTTTAAAAGCTAACTAAAGAAAAAGTCAAATAATGGTAAATCTGGAAGACTCAGAAGCTAAATGAATTTGAAATAACTGTTAGTTTTAAAATGGAATAATGTTCCACAAGCCCTACATTGGATATACTCATTTGATTTATACACACAAAAAGCCACTATATTTTGTGTCAGTCTGAGAATTTCATTAATATTCAAAGAATCTGGCTAGGGACTCAAAATTACTAGCTAGTAAATTTTCCTTTATAAGTCAGGAACAGATTCTGTATTTCTAAAGTGTTGTCCCATTTTCACCTCTTTCTTAGCAATTGGTCCTGGAGGAGTAGTTTTTCCATTAACACATTCTGTTTTCTGGAGGATGAAAATTATTTTCATCCATTTTAAAGCAAAGCACAGCCTGTCAAAGCACAGTAACAAGATTTCCCATGCAACACAAATCGAACTTCTTACAAGCTGGTATCTCAGAGAATTTAAAAAGACTATTTTCAACCCCACAATTGTCATTATTCTGATTACTTCCAATCCATGTACTTAGCACTCCAGTCTATCCTTACAGAAAAAGGAAATCCTGTGGAAATCTTCCTGCTTTGCTTAGAAGTCCCTCCAGCAAAATGTTTCTCTGGTAGAAAAATGTGTCCTAGCTGGAGCCAGATTCTATTCTTGTCAAAAATATAAGTGGAAGATGAAAATGTGTCTCTCATATGTCTTCCAGTTGCTTTAGTGCTGCTTCTTTTTTTCCCCCTAGGGTCTCTCCCAAACTTCCATATTCTAGTCTTCCTGTGTAACTCTTCTTCAGGTAAAATCTCAAATCTTCTAAGCCTATCACGACTAAACCTTGACTTTCAATTTTCAGGATAAACTTTCAATTTAGCTTAATTAAAAGATATTTTTTTTTTGAGTTCTTTCTCTGAAAGTTCAGTGGTTAAAAAAAAAAAAACTCGGTACAAATGGAGGAGGAAGATGGATTCATTCTCAGAATATCCAAAAGAATTATGAGCTCCATGGCATTTTCCAACATTCAGGAAAAGCAACATTTGCCATACTTCTGAATCACTAATTCGTGAAGCCGTAGTAGGTGACAGCTATGCAACTGGTCTGGGGGGACATACTAAGTAGCAAAACTGATGTCTCTTTATGTTAATTAAATTAAAAGTCAATGCTAAGCATGCATTTTTTTCTGTGAGAAACTGAGACAGCTAGCATTTCTTTGATTCCAGAATTAGGAATCTATAGTGTCACACAATTTCGTTAAATTTCTACAGAATTAACACTAGCTTTCATTCTTCACAAAAAAATGTATCTATGCATCAAGTTCATCTTTTGACGTAAGTCATCCATCAGCATTTGCCCTCAGAGTTCACATCTGCCTCTCAGATGTACCCAAGGCATAATGTGCTTAAATTACAGAAGAAAAAATTAATAACCATTTGAAAGGGATTTCAAAGTTTTATACATTCAGAATCATATTTTAAGCAGAGATAATTTGTAAAATATTTATTTCCTTTCTATTTTCTGTGTTAGATGTGGTTGCAGAACAAGGTTTTGCAGCAGATGTAGTACATGCTGCCAACAAGAGCAGCCATATTATGTAAGACCAAGGTTTCTTACAAAATTCAGTAGATTTTTTTAGCAAGATAACAGTTGTTTTTTTCTTGGCATTAGTGATTACAAATCCCTAAGAGAACACTTTGAAGGCTTTAAGACAATCCTGGCCAAAAACGTAATTGAATGAGGAGATTTATATTCCAGTTCTGCAAACCAATTTGCTGAGTACTTGTCATGCTCCATAGTTTGCATTGCTACCTCCTGAAAACAAGAATGGACAACTCAAATGACAAGTCAAATGGCTACCAGGGCCATGTCATAACTTTAACAAATAACCATAAAATCCACAGTGGGCTGTCTGATGGGAAACCAGCCATGTGAATACTTGTGTGGTAAACACCATGTGAAATGCCCAGTGGTTCCTTCCTTCTCTCCTCAGTGACTCCCTGGTAGGCCAGGACATGCATCCATTGCACTGGGGTCTGCGGCAAGATGTGATGGCAGGTTCACTCTGACACGAGTTCTTCTCCTAATTCAGAGTACTGATCCAGATTGCAAGTATTAATGGGTACTCAAACACCTGGGTTTGGGGCTCTGAGGTTTCTGAAAGTCAGCTCTGCTTATATTGCTTCTTGTGTTCTGCCTGTGATGGAAATCAACTCTTGTCAGTCGACGGGCTGTAGAGTCTGAGAGAACAGGACTGTGCAAGAGGCAGGTATTAGTACTATGCCAACCACTACAGCTTCATTTCAATTACATGACTTAGGTGCAACAGAGCATTAAAATGTTGGCGTCTTTGGACTTTGATAATAAAAGAGAAAATATTTCTTTGGAGTTTGATTTAGATTCCTTCTTCCACAACTGAGTTTGTCTCCTCTGTGCTGTTGCCCTAAAAACTGAACTGTGCTAGGGGATCACGCTCTGGGGCTCGAAGGAAGAATAGCTTCTCTCATCCAGGTTTCTGCCAGGAATATGGGAGCACAGCACAGTATCTATTTCCTCCTGGAACAGGTTGTTCTTTGGATGTAGCTCCTCCTGTGAACTGCGAGGAATCGTTCAGTGGTGGGAAAGGTAAGCATTAGCCTTTATGATTAAGATTAGGCTGAGTTTAGTAAAAGTATGAACAAGACAAATATATACCTGTTGAATAATACCTGTATTAATGTAAGCTATGTGCATTTGATATGAGTATTTTCTAAGTGGATGTTGTTTTGAGTCTGTCTCAAGAAGTATCAGCTTACCTTACAGAATCCCTGAATGCTCTCAGGAAACAATTTCCAATGCCTAAGGCATACAACCCCATGACTATCAAGCTAAATTCTACAAAAGCCTCAAATACAGGTGTATGCATGCAGGAATAATACTCTAACTAATAAGCAATGATCCTTGCAAAGCATAGGTTTAGTTTTTCTGACAGAGTGAGTCCTTTGACAATATTGGAATGCAAAAGGAAAGTTGAAAAATATTTATGAGCTGTGCAGGCATTAACTGCTGTTGGGCATAAAACTGGCCATTTTAACAAAAGAATAGACAATTACAATATTTTGTATTGATTACTGTGCAAAATGATAACAAATATTTGAATGGTAATGCTTAACCATCAGCTGGATTTATAGATTACCCTGTTCTGAAACAATATTTTTGCTATAGCACGCTGCAGATCTCTGAGAGAGAGAGATGTCACTTGAGTACAGTAGGAAAGCCTTACTTAACGTAGAAGACAAAGATGTTGAATTCCAGGACGTAAGGAGAGGAAAAACAGCCTTGCATGTTTGCTTGTAGCCCAGGGGTTTCTGCCATTAGATGGATTCTCCTCTGTAAGGTACTATTGCATCATTTCAGTTAAGGTCACAGAATTACAGGTAGCAGTAGTTTCTGCTTACCAAGTAGCAGGAAAAGGTAATTTCCTGAAGAGGGAAAGGCATTAAACTATAGATGACTCATTTCACAAGGGAAGTTGACATGGGTTACTTCACCTGTAGAAACAGCCCCAGGTAGGGACCTCCCTTCAGTGGCCCCACATCTCAGTCTTCCTGATGTCTTCAGGAGGGAAAAAACATAACTTTTAAGGGAAGTTCAACACAAAGCCCATGTCTGTGCTGGTCTTGCTTTACCTGTAAAGCAAGTAAGTGGCTGGGTGTATGAGACTAACGTAACAGTGGTGGTATTTAGAATTTCAGTTCATGCTTTTCTTGAAAAACACTTTCCAACATGTATTTAATGTTGGCATTCTTTTAAGGCCACGAAAAGGCAAGTTCCACAGAGCTTAGTTTTAGAGCTAAGAGAACACACTTAGAAACCTTCCCTCAACCTTTCAGGCATGTGAAAACCACTGCCTGCTATCCCTATGTATTTGCTTCACAGGTTTGCTGATCTTCCACATCTGTCTGTCTGTATCTCTCTCTCTCTCTGTGTCATTCTTTGGTTTTGTGGATGGGACCTTTGTTTTGGTTTAGTTTGTTTTTTAACATTATCTGGAAACAAGACCACTTTTTGTTCTGCATCTATGGAGTTACAATCCATGACAGAAGAGAAGGATAACAGGGTTATCGCCACTGACAACACTGCAGAAGTAACAATTGTTGCTTTTGTTTTTGAAGGTAAAATCTTGGTAGCTCTTTTCTGCCTGTTCCTGTCGAGTGCAGCCAAAAGATGGCAGCATTTTACTCAGCATCGGAATGTGAGCCTTGGCTGCATTTCAACCCTCCCGGAGAGAAGGGGGGGTGGGGAGGGGGAAGAAGCACCCTCTACCCTCTAATGAAGTAGCAAGGATTCCAAAATTTCATTATAATCCTTCCTGAATACAAACCATACCAAATTGTGTTTATACTCTAAGTAAGAATAATTGCTATCATCTTTTTTTCAGTAGTTTTACTTAAAACTGCTTAACTATAGTTTTGGGAGATTGGAATCTGATTTGTGTTACTCTTCAACTCACAGCTGTAGTCAGTCCTGAAATTCAGTCTTGTTAATTCTGGACACGTGAAAAGGGAGATGTTGAAAATTTTGTCCACTGCATAAGAGTTTTCTCTGCAGGGAAATCTAGATAGATGTTTTTGTTGCTGCTTAATAATCATTTCCAACAAACTTTTAGTACCTGTGAGAGGCAGATCAGCATTATTTCAGTCACAGATATGTAGCAAATGAGGCCAATAGAGTTATCTGGCTTCTCAACAGGTGCTCTCTTGGCATCCTTCTTCTTGACTATCTGTAGACATTTTTACAAATGCCACAAAGCACCCCTGCAGGTATGAAACCTCAGCCTGAAGTGACTCATGATGTACTAAAAGAGTTTGTGCACATAATTTCCTTTGATTCTGGACCACACTATAAAAACGTCAGGGTGTTTATATCTTAATTNTTTTTTTTTTTTTTGAGGTGTTTTTCCCCCAAAGTTTATCAACACTAATGATTTTACTAAAGTGCTTGCAAGTCAATTTCCAGATGATATCTTGCAATCATGTGGGTAAACCAGCTAATCGATGCCTGGAATACATACACTTCATTAAGTGTACCTGAATTTAAGGGCATTAGAATGCAAAACTGTAACACTACTGACACTTTGTCTTAAAACCTCTTCCAGTCACTTGGCTAATTCAGATGAAGGGACAGAAAACATTCTTCTTAAGTCTCTTTGCCTTTAAGCTCGAAAAGCCTCCTGGGTACTGGTTGACATTTGAGGCCTATCGACCTAATTAGAAGGCTGAAATTTCAGTTTGTAAATGCAGCCTTGGTGGTGTGCGCTGAGTCCTTCGTCTCTGATGCTTGGTAGATAATCTGCACTTGCTGCTGTTGGATCAGTGCGCGAGTGCCCACTCTTTGCACATGGGACCATGTGTCTGTGCTTGCAACAACAGCACTCAGACAAAAACTGTTCAACGAACTTAAAAGCCATAGATCAGCCATCACGGTCACTATGGAGTGTCCACAGGGACTGTGGGCAAAAGGCTCTCAGCAGCACCACGCAGTAAGTCTTTTTGTTTGCCAGTTTTCATCATCTTTTAACTCTGTAGCAGGGGAAAGTGTTTTCAGCTTTAAACAAATGGCAGACTCTTTTGCACTGGAGAACAAAATTATTTCAAGGAAGTTTAAAGATGGTCAGCTAATCCAGCCTGAGCATGAGAGATCAGTGAAAATTACTTGCGATAAACAGCAATGGGTTTCAAGCTTTTCAGGGAATCCTTTTACCAGAGGCTACAAAGATAGGTCACACTACTTATCTTGGACTTCTTAGCCTGTAAAAGAGGAGGCTGAGGGGAGACCTCATAGAAATAAACAACATCCTCATTAGGGGAAGTAGAGCAGCAGGCACTGATCTCTTCTCTCTGATGAAGGACCCAAGGGAATAGCATGAAGCTGTGTCAGGGAAGCTTTAGGTTGGATATTAGGAAAAGGTTCTTCACCCAGAGGGTGGTTGGGCACTGGAACAGGCTCCCAGGAAAGTGATCACAGTGTCAAGTCTGATCGAGTTCAAGAAGCGTTTGGACAATGCTGTCAGGCACATGGTGTGACTCATGGGGCTGTCCTGTGCAGGACCAATAGTTGGACTTTGATGATTTTTGTTGGTCCTTTCCAACTCAGGATATTCTGTGATACCAGAAAGGTTCTTCATACTTTATTGATGGCTGAACTTCATTAAAAATGAGCACCATATTTAAGAGGCTGCTCAACCCATGTAATCTATAAAACTTGCTCAAGTTTGCACGATCGTTACATCTTCATTATAGAGAAACTGAAAAGAATCAAGGCAGGTGAGACCAAAGGTGCAAACAATTGATGCCCTGAGAAGCAGAAGAAATGAATGGGACCTGGAAGTCCTCATTCCTTACCCTGTGAACCAGCCAAGATGAGAAAATCATGTGCTTTTTACTACTTGGGGGGGGGGCCTGACCACACCCTCACTTTTCTTTGAGGCAAAAGAGAATAAAGTCATTGGTGCACAGAGCTTTGGCCTTGTGAGGTTAAATACTCAAGCTGTGGGCTGCTGAGGGGATGCCAGGGAAAATAAGAAAGGTTGTGAGTTCCAAAAGGTTAATAAATCAAACTAAACCAAAGATATGTTAGGCAGTTTTCTAAGCTGTCTCTTGCTTTTAATTTGGCTCCTTTTAACTGCCAAAGTAATTCTGAGAGTAGCTGTGTCAGTGACACTGAAATAATAGTCTCAGTGAAAATAAGTTCTTGGCACACAGAATGAGTTAATCCATTTGAACATAATTCTCAACACAGAAAATATTGTCTAGAGATTAGTTTGTGGGCAGTGAGCATAAAGAGACTGGCCATTTGGCCAGACAGTCTCCAGTAGGAATGGAAGTGGAGCTGAACATTAGGTCATCCAATCTCCAGCTGCAAATGGTTGGAAAAAAAGCAAAGCTGTGTATCCACCTCTTGCTGCAAAGCCGAAGAAACACATTATTCTTTCTGAAGACTGCAGAAGCGCTCTTCTCCAATGTGTTTTTTCTTCTATTTCTAACCTAAGTCCACCCTTTCCTGGATATGGATGACATCAGAGTTCATGGAGAACACATACACACTTGATGCAATTTGACTCAATATTTTTACACCCATAGTTATTGGGAGTCTTCCCCTAGGATCCATTGGCCTGGCAGCAAAAAAAAAAAAAAAAATTTATTCTGAAACATTTTTCCGTGTCTAGTTTTGTGCCCTCTGTGTGTGTATGTGTGTATATATATGTATACTTTGTTCTATCATTTTGATGGGGACCTAAAGTCCTACAAATGTAATTTATCCAATACCCTCAGTATTTTTAAGTGCCATTTCAAGTCCAACACAAAAGCAACTGAAAAATGAATGAACTAACTTCTCCTTTCTCAGTTTTCATGTCACTCAGGTGTTGATTTAAGAACCTAGTTTTCTTCCATCTGGAGAAAGAAACTGGTTTGATGCAGTTTTTCTCATTCCTAAAGTGTTATAGTATATGTTTCAATGGGACATTTTATCACACATGTATACAGCCTTAGAACTACTGGAGAAAACTGATAGACAGTTCTGAAAATTCATGAAAGTCAGTAGATTAAATCTAAGATTTTCAGTGCTCACACAGTTTATTCCTCATTTGCAGCTTATTGCAGCTAGAGCATTTTCACCACTAGAGCAGAAGGCAAGCCATCTTTTATTTGTGTGAAAATCAGAGTATAGGATGTCCTGGGCATTACAAAATTTCACTGTTTGTGTTTGTTTCTCCATTACTTTATCCCTAATTATATTGGACTACCAAAAAAAGAAAAAAAAGTGCTACAATTCTGCCAGAAAAGTCTACTGACTTCATTAGCTGCCTGAATATCCTTCAAGGACAACATTTCCAAGATTTACATTTATCGTGAAGAATAATAGCTACTTTGTCTTGGTCTTCTCAAAAGGACTGTCAAAAAAATGTCTTCAGTTCCTAATAAAAATTGAAAGAATACTGCTCCAGTTAAATTGTTGGGAAATAAAAGCTAGTAAAAACCTACCATGGATTTCTAAACCCCGTCTGATTAGCAGGAGATTATATTTTCTTTTGCTGTCTCTCTACATTTAGCTTTCCTCAGAGTACTTGCATTAGCAGTGCGGCTAAAATGGGCATTAAACCTAATTATATGGCTTCAGTCATACATTTCTATTAAGACAAATTTTCTATAAATTATTCAGGTGTACTCTTGATGATTTTGTGTGACTCCAGATGCTAATTAAAAGTGGTGGTGGCCACAGAGTGGGGTGAGTTCATGTCTCCTGTAGCAATTGATATTCTCCTCCAGAAGCACTTTGTTCCTCTGAGCCTCTGTTGGAGTCCATGCTACCACTTCCATTGAACTGGATGGGGGCAGTTGAGTATGCTTTAAAAAAACCAAGGTTTCCATCCAAAGAAACTTTGACAGGACTTTGGCTGCCACAGCCAAATGCATGAATCTGAGACTGTTACTCCATATCCACCATAATCAGTGGGTTTCCAAACTCGTGTTGATGGGAAGTTTCTCGAGTCATCTCTGTCTCTGTTTCTGCATACATCCAGAATGGTGCCAGTCAAACAGCGAGTGGCTCACACCAGCTGGTGCCTCAGAAGGTAGCAGTCAGAGTGCAGTGAAGAGCAGGGCTGAGATACCCAAGAGAGTTATCACACCAGCTGCACTACCATAACCATGTTAGCATCGCCAAGTTCATCAGCCCTGTTCACTCCTCACTGCAATGGAGACATTCACATAGAAACCAAATTCCCCAGTACAAGATAGTCATTCTCACCTGAATAAACTCACCTGGAGGAATCTTCACTCAGGCTTGAGCCATCCTTGAATTCCTGAATTCATATTTGAGAGCATCTTTGCCATTTGGTTAGAGCACTCTTTAAAACAAAAGAAGAATCTCGAACTCCTCCTCCATGAAACGTGCACCCTCGAAGAACCTTTTTCTTGCATGAGCTGTAGCTGCTGCTTCTGCCAGTGGCACAATGGCCTCCTTCCATGTCACTTCATGCCCTATTGGCAATGTCACCTATTTGGCAGCATCCAGCCACTGTTAAAAAAAGCCTCTCCCAGGTGTTCTCCTATATGCTTGATGCTCACTCCAAGGCACAGCACAGGAACGTGTACTGCGGTTTGCAAACCTCCACACCTTTGGCATCATATGGACATTCAGAATGTGGGTAAGTTGCAGAATACAGGGCAAAGAGAAAAGAATACCAACACTTTCTCTTTTCTAAATTTGAAAAGAAAATTTTAGACATTCCTCAGTTTCTACCAATGACAGCAATAGGTGCAAGCCCAACCTGCAGGAGATCTGCGGTTTGTCCCATTTCACATCAGGGGTGTGTTTTTGGAGGAATTACCTCAATTTTCACCACTTAACTGTACTTCAGTTTGCATTGCAGAGGGGTATCTCAAAATGAATTCTCACAGATGACATGATGCCAAAAGACACACAGCCAGATCACAGTTAGCGTGCCTAGTCCACAGTAGTCCTCCAAAGTGCAAATAGTGTGAAAACAAGAAATTCAAATCCAGCTGTTTCATTCTGCAGGACTCTTCTCATTGTCCTTGCTCACACAAAGCCAAACCTGCCTGCTCCCAGCCCTGACTCAGGCTCCTGAAGTGTCTTCATCCATGTCAGAGCTCAACTTCTCCACCATCCAGCTCAGCCTCTTTCTGTGGGTGAAACAGGTACTAAACACAGACTTCACACCTAGATTCTGCTGGAGCCAACCCTGCATGAAGAACATTTATAGCTCTTAAAAATAAAAAAATAAAAAAATATATATATAAATATTACAAATGTTTTCATACTGAAAAATTCTGGAAAATTCCCAAATTGAGAAGTAGCTCTGTATGGAATACAGTCTGTGTATGAACCAGTCATCTGAGGCATACTGCACTTCAGCACCAAAGTTTTATCCATAAGCTGAATCTTCAGATTTTTCATGATGAAACAGAAGAGGCAAGCATCTGTTTAGGGACCCTCTTTGGTCTTTACATTTCCAGTTTATCTTAAACTATACAGCCAATCTCATAGCTACCTGTTGAAATAATATGTGCTAAACTTGTATGACTTCTTGATCTAAAACACAGTAAAAAAAATGCATCTTTGAAAATTTGAGAGACTGTAGATATTTTTTTCTCTGCTATGTTTTAGCCAAAAGGATGTGTTGTTTTGGTTTTTTTAACCAGTGCAATCCTGCTGTTCATTTCTTTTGTCTAAAACAAGCCTCCCTTAATTGAGTCATGATATTTTCCCACTAAAGTGTGGGAAACCATTTAGAACCAAGATGACAAATAATGCTGGAGAGACAAATAAAATTAATTACCAGTTCCAGAACCATCTGCAGATATTATTCTAGAAAGATTCAACAACCTAATAGGTTCCATTTCCTGCTTTCCTCAGAAAACCTGTCATTTTAGCCTCTCTCATAATCTCGTATTGCTCTATCTTCAAATTGTTTTGACCCTTTCAAAAGGATGAATAGACTTCATGACTAGGTGCCTGTACATTTCATCTTATGCCAGCTTTCCTCCTTTATATAAATATTTCATCTTTCCATAATATCTTCCCCACTGGAGTAGTCTAACAGAATAATTGTATCCTTCCTCAGCCTTTCCTTTGCTAGACTGTACAAACTAAGGACAGCTATCCCTTCAGTGGAGTTTATCATGGATGACTTTTAAAGCCAAATGCTGTAAATAAAGGTACAGTTTAGGACAAAGACTGAACTGCTGGAACATAAGAGCAGTATAGACACATTCATGGTTTGCTGTGCCTGACCTAATATGTCTCTCTATTGCCCTTGTCAGATTAATTTCTGCTGTGTTCTTTTGACATAGCACCTTTTCAAGAGTTCTTAAGTTTTCATCATAAACAACTTGCAGTATTGACATGATAGCTTTGATATCTCACTAACGTTCACCTTCCTGGCACCACACAGAGGTGGAATATGGCTGCAGATACGGATGAGAATCAGAATGGAATTTCTAGAAACTGATACCTGAAATGAGACCAGGAGAATGCCCAAAGCTTCTGAAGTTGTATGAACTCCCATGTCCTGTGGGAAACGTGTGAACACACATATTCTGTTCAAAAGGGCTGAACAGAAGGCTTTTTTAACATTTATCTTCATCAATATGAACTTAATGCTTCAAACATGCAATAAAATGTGTCTGCACTGTAAAACACATAAAAGTTTACCAGGATCATGTAAATAAGAGCAGTGATAACAGATGCATAAATAAACACGATATCATGGCATTCAATTTTCATTTGGCAGCTATCTCAAAAGCTGTTCCTGTGGGAAAGTTATCACACATAACAAGTTTTTACTAACCCGTATAAATAAATTTGTCTGGTTCCAATTTGCCTTGTTACTGATGTAAGTTGGAAAATTGCCATCTCAGAGAGCAGACTTGGGCTTTCAGTGCTATTACAAAGTTTCTGGCTTTGCACCGAGGTGTGTAGTGGCTCTTGAGGGCAGGGTCCCTCCATGAGCCGACCAACAGAAGAGGTTTGATGCCTGAAATTCACAGCAAGTCCCCTTCTGACTGCCAGATGTTTTCAGAAACAAACCTAGCCGCTTTCTGTACCATGTCTTGTCTCCTTCTCTCAGATGAATACATATACATGAAATTGAGTGTATTTTTTTCAGTTAACTGTCGTTGTATGGAGTCTTAGCTAGCTTTCTTCAAGACAATTAATTAATATGCAAATGTAACACCAAAAGTTGCAACTCCAATAAACGTACCAACAGTATCAGTCATATCAACAATGTGAGAACACTTGTTGCAAGTCAGAAGTCCTAAATACATAAGAGCAATCATGATTTCTTTGTGTTCGCATCATTTGTAGTCATATTTTGTAGTTTTTCTTTTTCCCAGGAATGAAGCATTGTAGAAAAGAGTAGAAAATATGACCTTGCATGAGGTGAGAAACTGAAATATTCAGGCTTTTGTCTCCTTGGAAAAGGAGCAAAAGGAACAGAGAAAAACTGTTTCCTTAGTAGAAAGGCGCATGAGACACATGAAACTGCAGCTTACAGGCGCTAATAGGACCCTATACTCGAGCATATAGCAAATAGTGACTGGAGACGAGATTGCTTGAAAGTCATTTATGAGAATATAAAAGCCTGGAGATAGGAAAGAGAGAGGAGGTCATAGTACACTCCTGTTATTTAACAGAGGTAAGCTGCATATTGATCTGTTTTTGAGCAGTGATAAACAAGCCACGATCCCAGCTGGGATAGAGTGCAGGGTTTAACACAAACATGCATCAGTCATTATTCAGGATCCTACCTTAGCGACACTACCCCAGTTCAGAGAGAGCTTTGTGAGGCTGGGGCTTTGGGTAGCTTTATTATAGAAACAGATTCAGGAAGCTACTTGGAGCTCTGTCCCATGAGATTGCCTTTTGCAAAATTTTGTACAAACATGCAGGAAGCCACAAAGAATGTAAAGTGGCTTAAGGAAAATAAACACTTTCAGGAAAGAATAATTCATAACAAGTTCAGGAATAATTTTTAAATATTTTACCATTTTTAAACATTTCTTGTCTTCTTTCTTTTTCACACAATTTTTTTTGTTATTTTACTTTTCTTTCCTGTCCAGTCCTCTTTCCACAGAATGAGCTTATTTGGAATGTTCATAGGGCAGTAAAAGCTAGCGGATACTTGTACATTCTCATCTGTCAGAGCAAAGCCAGTACATGAAATCTTATGAAAGGTAAGGTCAGTCATTGGTGTCAGCTGTTGCAAAGAACTTTCTGAGCAAACTTTTGCTTTCTGATACTAAATTAAGAGGAGTGCATAGCAGAAAGAGTGTAAGACAAAAAGGTAATTCATCGGGACAATTCCAGAAATGAAAAATAGAAAGTAAAAGCCTATAAAGCATTCTTAAATTCAGGATACTCAGTGTCAAGCATCAAAAAAGTCTTTGTAATTCATCTGGATGCTTGTGCCCTAAGGGATCAATATCCAACTGAAATAAAGAAAAACAGTTGCTAACTCAAATGCAAACACTGGCACGAAGAGCACATATTCTGAAAGATATTTGTATCCTTTTCTAGTCCTTCAAGTAGCGTATCAGGGACCACAAGGGGCTCACACTGAACTCAAGTATATGGGCTGTTTGTGCTAAGCTTCCCCTGTGGTGTCCCCTACCCTGGACACCTTGCTTGCAGCACTTAAAAACCATCACTTTAACTTGGAAGTTGAAGAATAACGTGATAATCTAATGAGAGTACCCAGATATGGTGGCACACCTCATCTGAGGAAAACTTTTACAGGGAAGTGTAAGAAAATGTCTTAAAAGTAATCCTGCCAAGCTCAGCAAAGTGTCTTGAGAAACTCCTATACTGATAAATAGCCTGGTATTCTCTGCAGTATTTGAATAAAAAGTGGTTTCTGTTAGTTCTATAAACCACCTTTACTGTGATGTGAATGCTCAGGGTAGGATATACCTCATCGCACTTTAGACATCTACAATAAGGGCAGTAATAAATGTAGTTGTAGGCAATTATTTGTTTCAGTCTGAGATTTATCTACAATGGAAAATTTTTTTCCAGAAGAGCCTATTTCTCTCCATTTTTCATGTGTAAGTGAGGATGTCAACACAGCAGATGCCTAGCATGAGCTAAGATGAGTCTCATCCCTAAGTCCACCAACCCATATGTCCACCAACTCCTCTCCAGTCCAGTATTTTCAGTCCATGCCCCGTTTGTCTAGACATCTGATTATTCTTGCTGATATTCTTCTTGAACTGTCTTGTCCTCACTTTAGATTTGATCTCACATATCCTTTGACTTTTTAGGCTGATTTGAATCACACAGGAGTTTCAGCCACCAGTCTTGCAGAGCTCTTACTGCTGGTCTGTCCTGGTTTCCATCTAATGGTTGGGAAGGTACTTTTGACTTTTATCAGGGTGAATGTGAGCCAGTTACATGTAAACCAAATTAAACCAAAAGTCAGCCTCCTCTTTTCTAATCATTTGAAACAACCGGGGAAGCAACCATGTTTGGCTCAATGGACAGTTTTTCACTGCAAAAAGATTTGATGACTTTTGCTGCATTAAAAAAGCAATATGTACTTTTCAAAGTTACTGCAAGTACCATTCAGTTCTTTTGAAAAAACTTGCAAGTCTCTGCCTGCTGTGACATGTGCTGCAGCACTGCAGAAGTAACAGAAGCAGTCTACAGGTGGCAGCAGCCATGAAGTCTGCAAGTTTAGAGCTCGTATGAGCATTGCTTAGCTACTCTGTGGAGTGTTGACAATGCTTTGTTCTGTCTAGAGTTTTAGGAGAAATGGAAATGTATCCCATTGAAAGTCTATGCATTTAACAAGCATGGTTCAGCCCTGAACCGGAACTTTTGGGTTTGTGAGCTGCATAATTGGAAAGATTTTGTAATTATTTTGTAGAAAATTTTAGCAAAAAAATACAATTTACTGATTTTGCTAGTTTTTAGTGAAAAGCACATGGCCCGTAAGAGGGAGAAGTTTCTTTCTCCCTGTGAATTTTTTTTCTGTTGTTTTCAAATCGCAGATAGAAAATTATGATGGAAAACTCCTAAGCACCTGCAAATGAAACAATGCACAGGCAGCCACATTAGGAACAGTCTGAAGTGGTAGGAATTTCAAAGTGCTGGTGTGTCTGCTCAGTTTTTGGAGATTTATTCTGTAGCCATTTATTTAACATTCAAAGATTTTTTTTGACCGTTCTTGCTTAATATTTTTTATTCCACTATCTGATACATCCAGAACTGGAATTTCTTCCTTGTTATTTGGCTTTGCCTCTTCTCAGCACTGCTCTGGGATATCCATATATTTTGTCTGTGAAGAAAAATAAGATGCAACTAAGGAAATGAGAGGCTTAAGGAGTTCCTGTGCTGCAATCCCAAGTTTCTGCACTAGATGCTGCTTTTTAGACTGCCCTGGTTCAAAGAGACAAACATAACTTATTCCATCAGCTCTTTGCATTTCCCAGGATCTTTTATTTGCCTGCAATCTTAACCCCATGTGAAACAGATTATGTCCAATTAAAAGCCCAGTTCCAAAAATATGCTGGCTACTTCTACTGCACCTGTGCAGGAAGAAATCGTCTTGTAGGAATACACATGAGGTCTTTCTGCTCAAGTAATTATGTAATGAGATTCACATGTATATTTAGGTGCTATTATTAAGAAAGAGCTAATTTTCTATTTCTGCTGGTGGCACTTGTGCAAACTGTCAGGAAGAAGCCTAGGGTTTCCTTTTTGATTTGTTTGTGTCATGCCTTAATTCCCACAGCTCCCTCCTCAGAAATGCTGTAATTCATCTCACTTTGTGTGAGCCATTAAGCAAAGCAGGATGGTGTTCAATAAACGGCTGCTATGAAGAAGCAGTGGCCCTCAGGGACAAAAAGTCTGTTGACTACTGCCATAAATGCTGAATGATGCTGTGGAATACAAGAATTATCATACTGTTGAATTTACGATTAGATTTATCTGTGGACTCAATAAGGAAGCTATTTCTCAGAACAAGGATAGGTATTATACCCCTAAAGAGTTGCAGCTTTTAATTTGAAGTAATAATAAAACATATTCTGAGGTAGATATTACTTTTATTTTTTTTTTCCTTTTCTTCATGCTTGTGTGCCTATTTTATTTAGACCTTGGTCCCAGGCTTCTTACAATTAAGGTTTTGTCCCAGACTTAAGCCTGTGCTCCATGCAATATGTTTAAATATGTTTGGAGTCCTCTGCAAACTGGCTGGGTCCATTGTTTCATCTATTTATCATCTTAATAAGTACTTGTCTCAAGATCAGTATATGCTACATCTTCAACCCATGAGCTAGCATGATGGCGGGATTCTGGGCGAGCATCTCTGCCCCCCCCACTCCCAAAGTTACATCTCACCCTGCCTGCCGGCAGCAGCCTCAACAGCTGTACTGGTAAGGTCAGCGGTGCCATGGCATGAATTGNGCCTGGATTTGCCCCCCCCCCCTCCCCAGGAAAAGAAAGCTCATGCTTGCTACTTCCAGCTGTCAGAAAAGAGGAGAGAAAGACGAGAGCACCAATGATGATCATCCCCCAGGAGCTGGAGCACAGGCTGGGCAAGATGGAACTACAACCCCATGGCAGCCACAGGATACCCACACCGGTGACTGCTCCACAGCCATGAGGAGTGAGACTGTTGTGATGTGCCTGAAGATGTCCCTGGACTCCAATGTCTGTCAAAAACAGATATGTGAGAGAACAGACAGCACTGTGAGTCTGCTTCTCCCAGGTCTCTCATCCCCTCTCCCAGGAGGTCAGAGGGGTTTTCCCAACACCCCAGCCATGAGTTACCTGCACAGAAGCAGAGAAAAATAAGGACGTGGTTCTGGATGTGCACTGTAAATGGCTGGTTACTAGGCTGCTGTACTGGCCAGACCAGGCCAAAAGGCATTGCTTTCAGCTTCAGTGCAAACTAGTTGGTACAAAGGAGAACTGCCCAGCTGGCTGAGGAGAATTGCACCGTGGCAGTGGAGCTGCCTAATTACGCTTTGTAATTTGTAATTTTGTGAGTGAGTCACATGGAGGATAGAAGCTGCATCCTAAGCTGTGGCAGCTGCTGGAAACAAAGACTTGGATGGATTTCTCTAGGTCTGTCACCCACTGTGATAAATTTAGGCAGCTGAACCTGCACACATTCACTTACAAATGACAGCTGACATTTCCTGACACTATTACATGGAAAAACTATGCCAGATGGACAATCTTGTCAGGAGCAGCATTTGCTCATTTGCTTTCTCTGCTACTGTGCTGAAATTCGAGACGGCTTGAAAAAAAAAGAGCTATGTTAAAAATGTGCAAGTTGCAAAGCTGAACACCTCAGAAATTTCCAAAGTGTCCTTATGGCCCATTCTACATATGAACTAGTGTAAGTCTTTAATTACATGCTCACACACGGTTTTGCACTGAACCTTGTGTTGGGCTGTAGCTGGATATTCAGCATCTCTGTCATTCAGAGGGGCCTAGTTTAGCACATTTCATGCCAAGTGAACACAGAGGACTGTACTTGATGAACCTGTGATGTTCCCACCATAGTCACTGAGAGTAACTGTGAGAGTGACATGAGTCTGAACCCTGTTTCAATTATCTTTTTCCTTATTTAAGGTGAGTTATAGGCTGATAGTGGCAAAATTTGACAAGTATCTACCAGCTACAAGAGCCCAACTTGAGAATAGTGATTTATTTATAACATTTTATTATCAAGCGCAACCACCCTTTTACCCCGCACCGGTGAAAGGTACAATTATGCTTTGTGGGACTGAGTTAATGTATTTATTATCTTGTACCAGCTAATGTCCATGGTTTTTCAATAGCAGTTAAAAATTGCCCACTTTCATAATTTAGTTGAGTCTTCCTAACAGTTCTTTGCAGAGGGTCCACAACACCTCGCTCCTCAGAAGGTGATGTCTTAATGGTAACTTCTGTGAAGGACTAAGAAGCAAGAGTAGGCTGCCTTTTCACGGCTGTCACCCTCCAGAATGACAGCAAAGCAGGCATGATATGCTTCATTGCCACTACCCGTGCCAGATTTGCTGTGGACACATTTAATCTGACAATATCAGAATCTTGTTTTGACAGTACAAAATGTTTTCACAGGGTGCTTTGCCATACATTCATGATTAGTCTTGACTGAAACACCGAATTTCAATTTTGGAAATTCTGACTGGAAATTTAATACAATCCAAATAATAGCAAACAATTTAAACTTAAACGGTTAAAAATTTTCTCCTACACACTCATGGTCGGACAGACTCATGAAAGAAAACATGGTGAGCATGGTGAAGGCAAAGCTTCTACATGGGATTCTTCATTTTACATTTCTACAGAGCATGCTGCCTGAATTGCCAACACTTTCCATCCTGTAGCATCAGAGAGGAAAAAGCATGATATGAAGTTGAGAACTGAGCCTGCCAGAAGGCAGACTTCTAAGCACAATTTCCCAGAGGCGCTGTGGTTCCTGTTCTACTCAGTAAATTCAAACACCTTGAGGTGGAGTTCATTTATTCAAACATGGTATTGTATTACATCTTTCCTGCTAGAATCCTGAAACATTCCTGTGCTGGTTTTAAAAGTAAACCGGCAGGAGAAATGAATCCAACTCAAAAGAGTTTAGAAGTCAGAACTACAATTTAATAAAAAGATTACAATGGATACACTGATACAAAGGAAAATTGGTTTCAGCCCTCAAAACCCAGTTGTACAACCCAGCCCCCTGGGGCACAAACAGTATGGTGCTCACCAGCCCCTGTGCTGAGCACCACGTGGTCCCCCTGAGTCCAAAGCAAAAAGAAAAGGAAAACCTGTTTTCCTTCCAGGAGGTTGGTGGTCGCAGTCTGGTTGAAAGCGGTAGGTGCAGTCCTGTTGAGGTTCTGGTCCTCCTCTCAGTCTGACGAGTGAGTGAGTGCCTCAAGTTCCAAAACCCCAAGCTTATATATGCTTGGGTTCAGATAGGAACACCCAGTACCTCTCCCAGGGTGAGGGTTTTCACAATGGGCAGTTTACTCAGTGAGTCACAGGATATTTTGGTCTACTTGATGGCCCATTAGCAGACATGACCCCTCAGGTTGGGTGTGAAGGTGTTAATGACTCCTGGAGGGGAGTTATCACACCTGAATCATTGGTGTGAAGACAGGGAACCTTCTTATCTCTGTTTTCCCATGCAGACAGTTCATAGCCTGAGGTGCCAGGTGTGTCCTGGGCAGCTGTTGCAAACAATGCATCGTTAACAGTTCATGATAAATGGCAGAGAGGGTATGGAATACACAATTCCAGTTACACCCGCTCTGTGATAAACTGGTCCCAGCCACTATAATAACTAGGACAATTCCACAAGGAAACCCTAATCCTACCATAATCTTTTCAACCTAGTGTTTTCTACCAATTAATTTCAAAGAAAGTAACTCTCCCATTACTAATATTTATTATCTTTTGTTTGTGTGTTTCTTACATGTTTTGTTCTTTTAAAAAACCCTGCTGTGGTATCATTTTCCAGTCTCCCAAAGAACTCCAGTAATTTCTGGGTACATCTGTTTCCCATTCCTTTCTTCCGTTGTTTTAGCATGCCAAAACCTGTGAGCCTTTGAATGAATTAAATGACTTATGTGAAGGTTTTGCATTTCCATTGTGGTCTCTGGTATAAAGAGTATTGTATACCTTCATTTAAAAAGAACTTGTATTCAGGATTTCCAGGTAGTTTTGTGGGTACTTGACTGCTGTTTGAGGAAGAAAGTTAGACTGGTAAATGGAAACCTGAAGTCAGGAGCAACTTGGTGTTGGCTGACAGTGGTTGAAAATGAGCCAGCCATGTGCCCAGGTGGCCAGGAAAGCCAATGGCATCCTGGTCTGTATAAGCAACAGTGTGGCCAGCAATATGAGGCCAGTGATCATTCTCCTTTACTCACACCAGTGAGGCTGCACCTTGAATTCTATGTTCACTTCTGGGCCTCTCAGTTCAGGAAGGACTTTGAGGGGCTGGAGCGTGTCCAGAGAAGGGCAATGGAGCTGGTGAAGGTTCAGGAGCACAAGCCATATGAGGAGCAGCTGAGGGAGCTGGGGTTGGTCTTTTGCAGGTTTTAAAAAATTATTGAGCTTTAAGTCTTTAAAACTTATCTTTGGAATTGTAGAGTATGGCATTTGATAAGCCATTTGTGCTGTGCTTATCTTAAATTCATCCTTGTGTACTTGCAAAACACTGGTACAATCTTTAATTCATACTTCCCTTTCATCCTCCATGATTGGCACAAATGTTAGACCTTGGGTTGCAAAATTCTGCAAACTGGAAATTTTACTGTATTTTTATCAAATTAGTATTTTGGTTTGAACTATTAAATTTATACTGCATATTTCTGTTTCTGATTCAGAGAGATTTTCACAGTATTTAATTTAGCAAATCCTTGGAGATCAAGTACTCTTAAAAGAGAAAGTCCTAACAGGAAATATTGTCAAAACTCCCACCTTTTCCTGCCTAGAAGGCAGCACTCTGGAGTCCTCTTTCCTGGTATTTTTACAGCTGCTAACAAAGGACTACATAGATACAATCCCATAGGAGTGTTCCCTAAAACTGCAACTTGGAATAGACTATCCTTGAAATAACTAGCTTGAAGATGTCTTCAGCATTTAAAAAGTTTAAGAACCCTGGGAGGGTCAGAAGGATCACAGGGTCCATCTGTTTCGCTTTTTTAATTTAATTTTATTTTTTGAGTGAAAAGAAGAGTTTCAGATAAATTTCTGAAGTCTGTTTGGTATGGCTTGGACCTAGTTGGTTAAAAGTCAAGCAACAGCTAGAGAGTGGCCATTTGGATGTATTCCAAGGTCCCCAATTTAAATGCAGCCTCTGTAAGTTCAAATGGCCAAATTCCCTGTTGTCAATCCGAAGGCTCAAAACTGTGTTTCTGCCACAGGAGAGTAGAAAAACTTAGTGAGGAGCAAAACAGTTTTTTTTGTTTTGTTTTGGTTTGGTTTTGTTTTTTGGTTTTTTTTGGGTTTTTTTTTGAGCAAGCAGTTGTTATGGCAGTCAAATGTCTTCATGTAATGCAAGGACACAATGAATGTCACTGGTGCAGACTCACTTTGAGTCCCTTGCATTGTGAAGAAAATATTAAAAATTTATTATGGTAAATATTCATATCATAATTAAAGAACATATGTAGTGCATTCACAGTGATGAGGTTTCACAGTGCTCAACTCAGCCAGATCTAAAGAAAGGCTGACATAAATGTTACATTTTCAGAGAAAAATATATTTTATGTTTGGTTTGCTTTTACACAGAATTCAGTTATGCCTCAATGCCTCAGCTTGATAGCACTAAGGTGTGCATTCACAGCATCCAAATTGCATTCTTACACGGCTGGTCTCTGCTGCTGTCTAGCTACCTTGTTTAAAACTGAAGGTGGAACACAGTTTTTAAGGATCAGTAGGTTCAGTGAATAATTTGAAAATTGGTGTGATAAGAAGCTCTAAAAGGAACACATTAGCCACTTGGATCCCAGTCAACAACACTCCTGAGTGCTCCTCAGAGGGACTCATAAGCACAGAGCACGCAAAACCACTCGGGTGAGTCTATTTTAGTTACTTCCTGGCTCCTCAGGAGGGCAATTTTTTAACATTGAAAGATTTTGGTTTAGACAAGAGGTCAGTACCTGCTGTCCCAATTTAGCCATTCAGTGGTGCCTTAGGTGCTGAATGAGGCATGAGCAGGCTATAGCCACAGTTCTGTTAGTATCTAAAGTGCATCCTTGCGTGATAAAGGTGTTGGAGACAACAAGAAATGAGCTCAGCAACAGCAGTACCTGCAAGCAAATGCAAAGTTTGAACTCTGGCACAGTGGTTCCCCAAGAAAAGTTAAAATCTGACCCTGAGGCACTTTCTAGAAATAAACTCATCACTTGGTTAAAAACAGTGAATTAAATGGATAACCTGGAGCAACCACCTTTTTCTGACCAGCCTTTTCTCAACAGCAGATCAATCAGCCCAGGCAAGTGAGGCAGAAATTATTTTTTTTAACAAATTCCAGCTGGACGGGCTTTGCAACTGCTTTCTGACAACGAATTCAGGTGCAAAAGTAAGCCAAGGCAGCTCCTGTCGCGTCCTGCCCATGGTAACACAGAAAAACTACACTGCTCTGCTGACACGGGTGACACAACCATTGCACACAAATGCGTCCATCACCTTCCACACATTTCTTCTGGACCCTGGTTCCCACTAGGACTCCAGCCCAAGACTTCTTTCTTTTAAAATAATTGCAAGATAATCTATATTGGCTATTCAAGATGTGCTCATAAAAGTTTTTTCCCCCAAATTGACTGTTATCTTTATTCTGTAAAACTTTCTGTTTGTTTTTTTTCTNACAGATTCAAAGTGGGGATATTTAATTAAATTTGTTGCTAGCAGAATCAGAGGAAGAGAATAAGTAGTAAAATAAATCTTAAAACCGCCTTCTCCCAACCCTCCCTCCTTCCCAAGTTCTACTGCCTCCCCCCACAGCGGCTCAGGGGGACACAGAATGTGGGTTACGGTCAGTTCATCACAGATTGTTTCTGCTGCTGCTCAGAGAGAGAACTCCTTCCCCTGCTCCCCATGGGGTCCCTCCTGTGGGAGATTGTCCTTCCTTGANGTTTTTTGGTTTTTTTTGGGTTTTTTTTTGAGCAAGCAGTTGTTATGGCAGTCAAATGTCTTCATGTAATGCAAGGACACAATGAATGTCACTGGTGCAGACTCACTTTGAGTCCCTTGCATTGTGAAGAAAATATTAAAAATTTATTATGGTAAATATTCATATCATAATTAAAGAACATATGTAGTGCATTCACAGTGATGAGGTTTCACAGTGCTCAACTGAGCCAGATCTAAAGAAAGGCTGACATAAATGTTACATTTTCAAAGAAAAATATATTTTATGTTTGGTTTGCTTTTACACAGAATTCAGTTATGCCTCAATGCCTCAGCTTGATAGCACTAAGGTGTGCATTCACAGCATCCAAATTGCATTCTTACACGGCTGGTCTCTGCTGCTGTCTAGCTACCTTGTTTAAAACTGAAGGTGGAACACAGTTTTTAAGGATCAGTAGGTTCAGTGAATAATTTGAAAATTGGTGTGATAAGAAGCTCTAAAAGGAACACATTAGCCACTTGGATCCCAGTCAACAACACTCCTGAGTGCTCCTCAGAGGGACTCATAAGCACAGAGCACGCAAAACCACTCGGGTGAGTCTATTTTAGTTACTTCCTGGCTCCTCAGGAGGGCAATTTTTTAACATTGAAAGATTTTGGTTTAGACAAGAGGTCAGTACCTGCTGTCCCAATTTAGCCATTCAGTGGTGCCTTAGGTGCTGAATGAGGCATGAGCAGGCTATAGCCACAGTTCTGTTAGTATCTAAAGTGCATCCTTGCGTGATAAAGGTGTTGGAGACAACAAGAAATGAGCTCAGCAACAGCAGTACCTGCAAGCAAATGCAAAGTTTGAACTCTGGCACAGTGGTTCCCCAAGAAAAGTTAAAATCTGACCCTGAGGCACTTTCTAGAAATAAACTCATCACTTGGTTAAAAACAGTGAATTAAATGGATAACCTGGAGCAACCACCTTTTTCTGACCAGCCTTTTCTCAACAGCAGATCAATCAGCCCAGGCAAGTGAGGCAGAAATTATTTTTTTTAACAAATTCCAGCTGGACGGGCTTTGCAACTGCTTTCTGACAACGAATTCAGGTGCAAAAGTAAGCCAAGGCAGCTCCTGTCGCGTCCTGCCCATGGTAACACAGAAAAACTACACTGCTCTGCTGACACGGGTGACACAACCATTGCACACAAATGCGTCCATCACCTTCCACACATTTCTTCTGGACCCTGGTTCCCACTAGGACTCCAGCCCAAGACTTCTTTCTTTTAAAATAATTGCAAGATAATCTATATTGGCTATTCAAGATGTGCTCATAAAAGTTTTTTCCCCCAAATTGACTGTTATCTTTATTCTGTAAAACTTTCTGTTTGTTTTTTTTCTGCTCTTATAATTTATTTTTTTTTTAAAAAGCATCAATATAAATTTTATTCTAGACCAGAGTTCCTGTCATTGAGCCACCATACAAATCTGCTAGTAAAAGTCAGAACCGGATTTCTACCTGATTCTTTGTCGGTGCTCATGCAGAGAAAAAAAAAAAAAAAAGGAAAACCCTGAACATTTTAAATAGTAGTGAGGGACCTTGGGATAGGCCTTCTCAGTAGGAGCAGAGCAATTACTCACTGATCGACCAGAAATGTTCAAGAAAAGGTATTTACCAGTTATAAGCTTATATCTGTGTAGTGGGTTGGCCCTGGCTGGATGCCAGTTACCCACTGTAGCTGCTCTGTCACTCCTCTCTGCAACTGGACAGAAGAAAGAAAATATAACAAAGGGCTCATGAGATGACTTACTGATCNAAAAAAAAAAAAAGGAAAACCCTGAACATTTTAAATAGTAGTGAGGGACCTTGGGATAGGCCTTCTCAGTAGGAGCAGAGCAATTACTCACTGATCGACCAGAAATGTTCAAGAAAAGGTATTTACCAGTTATAAGCTTATATCTGTGTAGTGGGTTGGCCCTGGCTGGATGCCAGTTACCCACTGTAGCTGCTCTGTCACTCCTCTCTGCAACTGGACAGAAGAAAGAAAATATAACAAAGGGCTCATGAGATGACTTACTGATCACCATCATGAGCAAAACAGATTCAAAGTGGAGATATTTAATTAAATTTGTTGCTAGCAGAATCAGAGGAAGAGAATAAGTAGTAAAATAAATCTTAAAACCGCCTTCTCCCAACCCTCCCTCCTTCCCAAGTTCTACTGCCTCCCCCCACAGCGGCTCAGGGGGACACAGAATGTGGGTTACGGTCAGTTCATCACAGATTGTTTCTGCTGCTGCTCAGAGAGAGAACTCCTTCCCCTGCTCCCCATGGGGTCCCTCCTGTGGGAGATTGTCCTTCCTTGACTTCTCCAGCCTGAGTCCATCCTCCAGGCAACAGTTCTTCATAAACTGCTGCAATGTGGGTCACTTTTCCATGGGGTTCAGTCCTCCAGGCACAGGCTGCTCCAGAGTGGGTACCCCATAGTGCCACAAGTCCTACCAGGAAAACCTGCTCCAAGGTGGGCTCCTCTCTCTGTGGGTCATCAGGTCCCTGCCAGGACCCTGCTCCAGGATGGGGTTCCCACGGGGTCACAGCATCCTTCAGGCATCCCCCTACTCCAGTGTGGGCCCCTCCATGGGCTGCTGGTGGATCTCTGCACTCCCGTGGCCCTCCATGGGCTGCAGGGGCACAGCTGCTCCACCATGGTCTGCACCACAGGCTGCAGGGGACCCTCAGCTTTGGTGCCAGGAGCACCTCCTGCCCCTCCTTCTCTACTGACCACGGTGTCTGCAGAGTCATTCACACGTTCTCACTCCACTCTTCTCTGGCTGCAATTTTTTATTTTTTTTTTTCCCTTCTTAAATATGTTATCACAGAGGTGTTCCTGTCACCCCTGATTGGCTCAGCCTTGGCCAGCAGTATGTCTGTCCTGGAGCCGGCTGGTATTGGCTCTGCAGGACACTGGGGAAGCTTCTGGCAGCTTCTCACAGAAGCCACCCCTGTAGCTCTCCCACTACTAAAACCTGGCCACGCAAACCCAATACAATCCATCAGATGCTTGCATGGACTCATTTTTGCTCTTGACATACTTCTGTCATATTTGTTTCATTGTTTCCATATTTTATAGGAATCCTCAATAAAGATTATGCTTTCTTACAGGGCTAGGCGACTGTTTATTTATGCTATATGTAAAATAAAGACTAAATACTTCCTCACATTACTGTGGAATTGCATGGTACTTGGGAAAGGACTTCAGAAAGATATCACTGCCTCAGCTGAAATTTGTTTTCACCCTGGACCATTTCATCATTAGGCATGTTCTTCAAAACAAGGGCATTATGAGCTTTCTCATGGAAACAAAGACTCTTGTTAAAATATACTCACCAAATGTCATCATGCTTTCTGTGAAAACTGGAAAATATTTAAATTCAGAAGAATATAAGCAATATAGCTTTTTGTGAGAGAAATGGCAGAAAGATTACTTTTATGCAGAGGGGAAACAGATGTGAATTAAAATCTGCAGTTGAGAGTAATAGGATATTAAACTATCTGGTGTGCAGATGCAAGCTGAAGGCAAAGCCTCGAGGTCAAAAATTGGAGTTCCAAGACCTTGTTTTGCCAACACTGAAAACTGACTAATCAATATGTCAGGAAGCAGCAGTAAGGGCACGGGGTGTCAAAAAAAAAAAAAAAAAGTATTTTTGTGCTTTACAAGAACAATTTGTGACATCTGAAGATGTTTACCAGTTTCTGTGAAGTCTGAAGATTATACCCAAGAGGGTGAATTAGCAGTTACTATTTGAGAACAGACTCTGGGGAGACAAAAAAATCAAGTCCCTTGTATAACATGGAAAAGGTCCCCATTGCATTTATTAACTTTTTAAGCACTATTAAGCAAGGATGTAGCTGCGGGTTAGTGGTTGAGGGATCTGCCTAATCAGGGGCATTTAAGCTGCAGTTACAGAAATGTAGAGAGTAAATGTATATAGAAATATATCTTGGGTAGTAAATATATTTCAGTTTTAAAGCATATAAAAATTGCAACTTTCTTGTAAGAGAACTGAGAATAAGATTAATAAATATTCTTGTACTTCAGTTATTATTCAGCAATAAAAACCTAACTTAGCAACACTTGATTATGTTGGAAAGTATATGTGTAACAGGTAACAGAATTATCTTACCATCAAGCTTCCTGAGAAGAGATCTTTAAGATCAGGTAGCTTTGATGTCATTGAAAACATACTGCTTCAGTCAGATGCTGATGTTATTATGACTGTAGAGGTGCTGTTCATTTGGAGGTAATGTGAATCCTGTTCTAACATAAGGATAAAAACCTTCAAGTGTACTGTAGGACACCTGCCTACATTTAATGCACAAGAAATTAATAAATTATTTCTTGGGGAACAGAAGAGTTCACAGACTGTTCCCAGGGGACAATATGGAAAAAACATTTCAGTACGATGAATACTACAAGCCATGCTCTATTTTATGTACTGATAAAACCACAACCTTGACACGCACTCTGCCATTTGATTCTACACCTACAGTCTAAAAACTTACAATGAGACATGAATATTGTTGTCAAGTGTATTTCAGTGTTTTACTGCTAAACTAAACAACATAATAAGAAACAGTCACCTGTAATGAGATTGTTGTTTCTGTAGCCAGCAATGAATATAGTTAATGTAATGAAATTTAGGCTGCATTTGTGGTGATGTTTCAGTGCAGGTTACACTGTGCAGAATCATACGGTATTCAGATACAGGGTGTAACAATGAGCTATGAATTGTAAATAAGTGATATAATATAAAAGGGGGCGGGTGGTGGGGAGGGTAACTCTTGCTTAAGGGTAGGTTCCCAACAGGGGAACATAACAAAATATAACCAAGTGGCCAAACAAATGCCATGTGACCAATGAGGCAAACTGAGCTGAGTGGGTTAGTTAAGGCACTGATTCCTGCACAGGCTTGGCAGCTTCTGGGAATGCTCAGCTAAGAAAGTCTGACCAAAAAAATATGGGTTTGGGATCCCCAGAGAGAGGACCAAGATTCTGAAGTCTCTTCATATGGCAGAGAATAAAACTGTGGAGATGATATTTTGACCCAGTGTCCTGAGTGATCTGCAGCAATGGACCATCAAAACTCCTGCCCAGAGTCTGGCAGAAGTATGAGAAGATGTACATTTAGCAACACGCCACTGTTTCTTTCATTGACATTAAGAAAACCACTAAACTAGAATACCAGGCAAACAGATCATCAGATGTCACCAGAAAATGGTCTTGATTGACCAAATAATGTGAAAATTACTAACTGACAAGAGAAAACAGAACACTGAATTCCATGACTGAATAAGATTCGGTGGGGGGACTCCCACCGGGATTAAAAACAATGAAATTATTGTTTATCAATGACTGACCATTATCATGGTTAGAGATGCCATTTATTAAAGCTGCTGGTGAAACAAACGTCAGTTTATGCAGCTTCTTCTATTGAGAAGTCTACATTACCTTCATTCACCACAAATTTCCTTTACACTCCTTGACAGAAGAAGGCCCTCCTAGAACACAAAAATTCTTATCCTATGGTAAACATTTAAAATAGATCTGAGTGTTTTTCTTGTGCACTAATGATGAAGGGAGCCTAGACTCAGAAGCTATGATATTTCATACTCTTTTCAACAACCATTTCACACCCATGTTGTAAATGCTTAAAGCTAAATAAGACTAATCCTTCTCCCTCCACTTCTGAGATACGTCTAATTTTGGTGGACTCTGGGATACTTGGCAGTTTCAGGAAGGAAGGAAAGAGTAAGTCACAGTTAAGGAAATACTTACTTATTAATACATGAAGAACAACTATTCAAAGCATTACAGAATTATTATGGAAGCAAACCAGGACCAACAGCCAGAAGTTGTACAAGCAGTTCCTGCTGCTCTGAAGAGAGAATCTGGTTGTGTCTGGGCATTTGCACATGGCCACTGTTATTCCAGGGTCCCATCACGGCGGATTCAGATTCTATTGTAAGCACACTTAATCTTACTTCCCTTAAAAATAGGCTAGCCCTGACTTCCCAACTTATCCTGGGAAGATTATTGGCATATATTCTGCCATAAAATAGCACACATCCATACTAGGTCCAAAAACCCTTGCATCTTACTATGAAGGTGCATGTCTCATGTTTGTGAAAATGGCACAGTCCTTGGATCCCACCATCAGGCAGATGAAAATCATCTATTTGAGATCAAAATGCCCAAGAAAAATTATAAATAGCTTCATTTGTATCCTATAAAAGAGGCAGATGACTCAGGTTGTTCTGCTAGATGATTTATGACCTACTGTAGCTCCATGACCGAAAGATTTTTTCTATGTATGTAACAGATACTTCAGGCAGGACCTGAGGTCCTTTTTTAATATCCTCTCCTGCTGTTAAACAGGACATAGTCTGTGCATTTAATTTCTGCTGAATTAATACCAAGATGTGGATTACATGAGACTTCTCTTAAAGAGCTATTTTGTGTCAGAACACTAATTCATTTTAAATATACAGGAACTGAGGCAGGGACCAGACAGGTTTTTTATCTCTTCAAGAAAAAAAAAAAAAAGCAGGGTTCATGAAATGAACTGAACCTAGGAAATGTCATTACAAGGGAGTTAATGAGACACGCAGGATAAACACAGACATAATGACAAAGGACTAACAGGCTGGATAGAGAATTGTCTGTCACAGATGTAACCTGGCTAGCAACTGAAGAAAATTATGAAAAGCTGATACCAAATATCACCACTTTCAGTGCCCTTTTGCTTTAAAAAAAAAAAATCCACAATTAATATATTTTCAACCCCTCTCACACACTTTCCAGGCTTTATTCTGTCTTTGGCAAGGACAATGGGATGCAACCCGACAATGTGCATGATGCCTGAAAAAACACAGCATGTCAATGGCAAGGTGTCCCATCAAAGACTAGAGACAAATATTTGGAAGGAGTTATTTGTATGCGTGTACTTGTTCCATTTAGGAATATGGTGCAAGGGATATATAGTCATTATAGTTTTGCCTTAAAAGATGTAGAATTAATTGGAGGCAAAGAGAGAGGTTGAAGACCTTTGATACCTTGAGATGGCATCAGGATGCCTGTCCCTAAAATGTTGTCAAACATCATGCACCACAGATGGAGGGATATATAACTGTAAAATACACAACTAGGAACCAAATTTGCCACTTTGGCCGCCTTTGCCCTGCCACATTCTACCGTATTTAGTTCTTCTGTGGGCTGCCTAAGACATCGTTGGATGTGTAGTTTCCATTTCTTGAAAGCCTGTTCTTGCTTGAGCCAGCTTTTTGTTGAACATCAGTATAGCAGGATGAGAAATCATCCTTAAAATGCACTGATTTTCTCAGAGAAGAAATGCAGCAACCTGACGCAAATAGAGTAAAGCACATTAGCACTGAAAATTGAGGCACTAACTTAGCTTCCAACCTCCTGTAGAAACCTGGTGTTTTGGTGTTGTAGTCATAGAAACACTGTTTGGACCTAGTTGTTGATTAGGTCTGAGCAATTGAAGTTAAGGAGATACTTGAAAAAAAATTTCTTTCATACTCTCATTGCCAAATCTCCATAATGCTCATTCCAAAATAGTCATTCTAGAGCTGCAGAGATCATAAGAAACATCCTCTATCTGTGCACAGAGGCAAGTGTGTGCCAGCACCCTGACTCTGCTCCCAGATCCTGACACGAGGAAATTGATTTGACCATGGACAGATTGCAATAGAAAGCTAATTCCCCAAGGGGTGCACAACATAATGCACCTGCCAGCTCTGGCCTCCATAGAGCACTTGTCTCTCTCTCAGTCTCCTGGTTACTGCAGTTACGCACATCCACCCTGCCCTTGATAGCCATCACATTAAAATAACACAGTGCAGCCCTTCATCTCTTTTTTTAATGGAACTGAGGGTTTTTTCCTTCAAAGGCAGATTTTCCCTCTTCCTTGTACTGGGCATTCAAATATGGTTTGGCTCACAGGAGCAGAGCACAGCCCAGACCCAGGTCTCGTAATAGTTGGGCTTGCAGGAGGTGGGAAAAAAGATACCTGCTCAGCAGGGTTAGCAGCAAGATCTGGGGACAGAACACTTTCTTTGTTGGCTGCTCCCCTGCTGTGATAGCTGCCTGCTTGTATGAGCTAAGCTATATGCACACACACTCTCTGAGGTACAGAAAATTGAATCTGTTGTTACTGATCATGTGCTCTTATGGCACATTTGGAGGCAATTCTGCTTAGAACTGCTTAGATAAAACCAGCTGCATTTGATGGATATTACATTTTAAAAATCCTCTTTTACTCTTTCAAAGTAAGGCTTTGTTTTTTATTGCCCATGCTTGGTTACTTATAATGTTTCTTATAACGTAATGGAATAAAAAAAATTATGCCTTATAATTGCAACACTCAGACACTTTGAAGTGAATTAAAGCTAAAAACATATCCATGAGGATCTTGTCAGGGAAGAGGACTGGGAAGAAGAGTAAACAGATGTGCCATGGTTATACATCGCCCCATGTTTCCTAATGATATACAGTTGTATCAGAAAACTACTCAGAGATCATAAATGCTTATTTCATTAGTATGCAACACTGAAAATATAGATACATTATAATGAGACACTAGGGAGTGTTGGAGGAAAACTCAGTATATACAATTTTCCCTGTCACAACTGTACCATATTTTGCCCTTTAGTTTTGGGATTTCTTTCTTTCTTTCTTTCTTTCTTTTCTTTCTTTCTTTTCTTTCTTTCTTTCTTTCTTTTCTTTCTTTCTTTCCTTTCTTTCTTTCTTTCTTTCTTTCTT
>VWZG01000689.1:91616-150732 GCA_013396735.1 Grallaria varia | reverse complement strand
CTTTCTTTCTTTCCTTTCTTTCCTTTCTTTCTTTCCTTTCTTTCTTTCCTTTCTTTCCTTTCTTTCTTTCCTTTCTTTCCTTTCTTTCTTTCTTTTCCCAAAGCCTGGATCAATTAGCTAGACAATAATTACTTGAGCAATTTCCTGCACAGCCATAAATGGGTAATGTATTACTCCCTCAGAACAACACTGCTGCAATGCATCTGTCATCTACAATGACTGCAACTGCAAAAAGCATTATTGTTACTACACCCCAGTTTATAGTCAATGGTTGGTCTGGTGTTATATATTTGAAAGCCTATGGGGTAGAGGACATCTGTGTAAAAAAGATTTACTTACTTAAGGACTAATTGTTTTGATGCAAATATCAGTGACAGACCAACAGCATGGCATTGTCTTATGGTTCATTTGTTTCAGAGGTTATTCATCGGCATACATCCTCATATGTATATCTTTCATCTGCTGAAGCTGCCACTGGCTTTCAATATGAAAACTAAATGTGTGTTTTAACTGGTTGCCCAGATGCAACAAACAATATTTTAAGATTTTATTGCCTCTCCTTATCTTTTAAGCTTTACAAAGCATTGGTAGTTCTTTTGGGACAAAGAGAAAGCTGTTTTCATCAAGTTGAGCACAATCAATGAAACTGAGCACATTGTTCCTAGACTGAATATGCACTACCATCAGCTGTGGAAGAGCAGAGCTTCTCTTCCCTCACACACTGACTTCCAAGGCTCACGCCAACCCGAGTTCCCCCTCTGAATCCACCCATAGTGACGCCTGTGTCACTCGTCCTCCTGGGGTACGTGTGCTGCCCTGAAAGCACCAGCCCTTCTCTCTGCCTCTCTCTAGGCTGCTCCACTGTAGGCATTCATAGGGACCATATGCATAAAATGCTGCTTTCCTTTAAAGGTTCTTGTGTGTTGCTCCAGTTAGCAAGTAGGGAAAGCAGAAGGAACGTAGGGCCGTCAGTTGTTGACATGCAATTTTTCCTGAGAGAAGAAAGCTCTAGAAACCTTTGGAGCCATTTTGTTTTCAGTATTTTCAGCTGTACCTCCCACACAATACTCTCTAATTTTCTAGTTTTTTTCTAAGGGATTCAAATCAACTTTCAATATCACTATCTATTTGGAGTTATTAGCACAGTTTAAGAACAAGCATATTGAAATTCATGAAGACTGTCATGTTTTAAACTGATGTAACTGTCATTTCATCTCATTTATAAATAAGCTTTCTCAAACAAATGCATTTATTGACATGACATTAATTAAATTCAGGTGGGAAGTCCTGTGTTTTTCCAAGCAACGGAACTGAGAGTTTTGCAGTGGCATTCAGTGAGACCACAATTTTAAAATTGGTACCAAGTAGACAAAGATACAAAGAACAGCATGGCAGAGAACTTAGATGGTTTAATTATAGCCCTCAAATGAAGGAATAATGTACTGCAATGACTCTACTTCATTGGCAGTGATGTGCTCTCTTTTTTTTAATTTTTTAGTCTACAATTTAAGCCTGGGAGAACTCACGGGGTTAAAAAAAAAGTTAATAGGTTGTTTAAAATATTTTTTTTTCATATTTTTACATGGAGAAAGTCTTGCCTTGCAGGAGACTAACCGTAGATAATAATTGATCTTCAGCATATTGTCACTGGCCTCCAAATACACAATAAGATCTTGATTTTGTTTAGTGCATGTTGCTGCAGTTTTCAGAGGTTTTATGCATGATATTTGTTCAAGAGATGTGTGTGTGCGTAAAGGACACATGCGTGTCCTCAGGTATTTCACACAAAGCATATTTCTCTGTGTTTTACTGCCATGAGACTGTTCCAGGTTTGTTACAGATGCTAAGGATGCTCCAGCTCTTTCATATGTGGAAATATTTTTCCAGGCAGTGGCTGCTGTCACTCAGGACTAAGTCCTCTCCTTGTATGTATTAAAACACTTGGGCACAGCACCTTGAGTACTTCCTAGCCTCTCCCCTTCTTTTCTTACTCTCCACCTCCTACTAGGCCTAAGAAATAAACTCTCATGGTGCCTGTGGAAGGCAACATTTGGACACACTGAAAAGATAGACAAGGAGGGAAAAAAAAAAAAAGCACAAATACAGATCAGTCTGTGAATGTGAAGTTTTCTCAGGCAAAACCTGCAGCATACAACCTGTGTCTCCCCTGTAAGTGGCAGGTGGAGTAGCCACTGTGCAGCCCACAGCAGTTTCTTATACATGGCTAGGAACAGCTTCTGTAACCCAGATGCTGACTTGGATGATGCCATCCCTGTAAAGTACTTCACTTTATTTGTATATTTTTCCATCCACTCCTGCTGTCAGATTGGTGACCAGTTGTCCTTCCCAAACTGGTTCTCCACCAGTCTGTTCTGCAGTCTGTGGCTTATGCTAGCTGTGCCCCAAAACTGCAATCTCTCACTCATTGCTATCTGCAGTCTGCAGTTAATGGAAGCAGGCGGGAGGCTGGGGTTCATGAGACAGAGTCCAAGAGAAAATCTTGGACATGAAGGTCCCCACCACAAAATGGGCATTGCTTGAATACAGGTATTGATTGAAGGGTAAGAATTAACCAAAGTTTTAATCTAACCCAGGCTATACAAGTGATGTGTGCGGCCTACTAGGGGATTGGTTTGGTTGCTTTTGATGTCTTCTATAGTTATTTCATGCCATAGCTGCCAATCCAGAAGAGCGCAGGCTTCCTATTATGTCTCATGTGAGACCCTAAGGCACCTTAGATGACTCCAGGTTCCTACATGTGGCCAACAAACTAAGACCCTAAAAACAGAGTTGGTGGAGAAGATGTCAGATGCGTAAACATGAGGTGTCTACTCAGGATGAATTGAGTTGTGCTGCAGGCTCCATTGGCTGGATTGACCAGATCTCCATTGCCTGTAAAGAGAGATCCAAAACAATGAGCTTGCAGGTGCCATGCACAGTTATTATAGACAAATGTGTTAATCTCAAAGCAATCTCACCTAAGGGGTCTCGGTAAAATTGTGCTACCTACAGTTATGCTTTGTGGTGGGACAGCACAATTCCATAACTGGATAAGTCACATCTATCCTGTGATGTGCTGGGTGCCTCTCTAGCTGTCCCAGCAATGGCGCTAGCAGAGATGTGATGCAGTCCTTTGGAAGTCACACTAGCACAGAAGTTAGGTCATTTAACAGCTGTTTTCAACTTTTATCACTACTTTAGGCTTCTTACATTTATACCTTGAGATAAACTATTCAGCTGTGAGGCACAAGGTAATTTACTTGACTTTGCTAGTTCTGCTGGAACTAGAAATGCAATCAACTCTGCATACAGCTGGGATCAGGAAGAGATATGTGATTCTAAGCTCTGGAAGTAAATGTTTAGTGTGTGCATTCTCATATAGCCTTCTGTTTCATTTGCCATGCACGATACAAGTATTAGCTAGGAAATGAGAAAAACACATACGGTGCAGAAGTGCAGCAATGGAACGTGGATGTTATTCTATACAAAACAGACCACTAGTATGTTTTTACATATAATCATAATGGCACTTAGTGAAATAACACATTAAATATTAGATTAGCTTTCAGGTGTTTCAGGATGTCAAGCTGCCACCATCAACATCTAGCTTTATAAATTTTATACAAATATTGAAACTAATTTTTTATAAATAGTGAATAATGAATAAATTAATAGAAAATCAGCCCATGACATGGAGTTTCCTATTCTATGCAGTATGTCCATGCAATCAGGGCCACAAACAAAAGTCTACCACAAAACATATAAGAAACAAGAACAACTTCGGTGATAATCTCCTTTGACCTATCAGTACAAGTGCTGTCAAGCATATTTCAATTGCATATTGGAAGTCTGTAAATTTAAGAAAAAAATCCTATTACATGTGACAATGACATGCTGCTGTACACTTTAACGGTCAAAGGATTTATTTCTTCTCTGTCTAAGAGCACTTCTGAAAACATTGTCTGTAATCCCCCTGCTCTGAGGGCCTACATTTGGTGGTATAAGCCCATAATGCATTTGTCCAGTCCTGTGATGTCAATACGTTAAGGCTTAATTTATGTAAGACTTTTTGATCCAGATCCTACACTATTGTGTGAACTAAATTCTAATTGCAAAAGGATGTTAGTCTAGGAAAGGAGTCGTGTCTCCGTGAGAAGAGCATTTTGAAATTAGTACCCAAATGCAATATTCCTGTATTTCATTTTACATAAAATTATCAAACCTTTTGGACTTGGTTTTCCATGGGAAAAATCACTGGCAGGATTTTAAGGCTGATAGGGATTATAGAATGCAGGCAGTTTTGGGGAATTTACCAAGAAAAAAAACAAGCCCACATAGTAGATAATGTTCACATTTAATGCCCCTCTCATACAGTCCTTACTCTAATTGCTTTGATTCTTTCATCTGCTCTGAAGTAAAGCCATCTTCCAAAAGCCAACACAAACCTTCTCGATGCTTTCCCAGGTTAATGCAATTGTCCAGTAATTCATAATCTTAACTAGCAGAAATACAGTCTCTGCCACGAAATTATAATCAGAGGACTCAGCCTGTTTTCTGTCTCTCCCTGATTCAAACATACAGTGACAGCTTATTGTGGTTTGTTGGTATCTGAATTCTTAGAAATATTTTCTGTATGTGCAAAAAAATTTTTAAAATAAACATGATTATACATCTCATAAGGGAACACATAAAACCATTTCAATACAAATAGGCTATTTTTCACATATCAATGAGAAAACATGAACAATATTAACACAGTCCACTGAATAGAAATAATGTTATTTTGTTCCAGTTATTATCATTACCGGAGGTATAATAAAACTGCTGTCTGAATAAACAAGCATCTTATTTTTCTCACCCTATTAGCACTATATTTCCTGCTCTGCAGACTGCTTTCAGAAGCAGTCTCAGCATGCTCTCAGCCAGCTCCATCTTTCCTGCCTGAGTTTCAGACATCATGCTCAATAGTAGAGTGAGGCATAAGAATAAACCTGTTCCTTTCTAGCCTGCATTCCCCATGCTTACTTCCCCCAGAGGAGCAAGGAAATACCAGCTGGCTCTTCTGCAGGGAGGTCCTGGTAGAAAGAGGTCCAGTTGACCTTCTACCAGGTGATGCGAAAGCTTTCATGTGAACAGGAGAAACATGGGCAGGAATGGGGCAAGCAGCAGGAGGGGACCTGTGGGGCAAAAGGAGGATCAACTCCATCCTCACTGAGGGTGATGCAGAGCAAAGAGGGGCCACTCTTTTTCAAAGAGCAACCCAAGAGAGTCAGAGGTGCTCACCACACTGGCCCAGATCTACTAAAATTGTTGGAGGTCAGGGGCATCAAATACCTCAATTTTCTTTTCAAAAATATTTTTTTTTCCAGAAGAATGTATCATCTCCTCTTTGCTCCGCTAGGCAAACTTGATGAAGTCTGGAGAAGATGCAGGGTTTTCTTTTTCTCAAGTAGCTTTTCTCCAGTCTCCATGTGCACAGGATCAGAGACTGATGGCATTAAGTGGTGAGTGGAAAGGGGGAACTGCAGAATCCATGAGATATTGTTCACACTGATGCTCTTACAAGAGCTATACTAATGGTTTTCAGAGGAGACAGGAGAATGGCTTTTATCCTGGAGAATATAAGACAACATAATTTCATCTGTGTTGCTTCTCTGCTGCAGACAGAAAATTAAACATCTTCATCTTGTGCAGCTTGCACTACAAAGCGGTAGGTGGAAACTAGTGCAGCTCTAAAACAAGGCCTACTAAAATCAGCAGATGTGCCAGTCACTGCGTTGCTCAGCCTAATGGGTTAGAGAGTTGGATGTCTTTTGATCTGACGCTTTAACATGCTGAGGTTGGGTGGGTTTTGTGGTTACAGGAAAAGACATAAAACCACACAGTACAAAAGAATTGATTCAGAAGGAGGTTGAGTTTCAGTGTCCAGCCCACAGTTCTGTGTCTGGACAGTTTTGCGCTTAGGGGAAGGTTTTAATCTCAGTTGTCCTCAACCATCTGGCTTGTATGCTCAGCTCTGTTTAGCAATCCAGCTATCTTCATAATAGTTGGAAAGAAAACAGGTGCCACTTCAGCTACTCATCTTAGGATGGGATGGATTATTCTGCAAAGTAGCCTTACTCTAGATGACTATCTTGTAAGAGCAAAATTGCTTTTAAAATTAGTGGGGTGAACCCCACCTAAAACGTCAAAAACTAAGTCTGTTGTAGCCAATAAGAGACCTTCTGTGGATCCTCCTGAGGGCTGCTTCACCATCCAAATATCTGAAAAATTTATTTCTGTATCTGGCTTAAAAGTACCAATGTAGAGCAAAAGTATTCATACAAATTTAAAAATTGGTACTAAAGCCGTGGCTTGGCAAGAAATGTCTGTATCAGCAAGCAGAAGAACTGGAAATAAGGCAAATCAAATATAAAATGAAAAAATCTTTCTCTAGGGTCCAATCTGTGTCTTATGTTAAAATTAAAGCGTCTTTCTGGAGATATTCCATGAACTGATAAAATTTTGCTCCTGAAAGGACTGTTTATTCACTGAAGAAGATAAAATCTATGCTGAATCTGTTTTTTCCTTCACTAAACATCCATGGGGTTCTGTCCCCACTGTAGGCATCCTCTGCAGTCATGCAGTCACTGGGGTGAGAAGTGGCACTCCTGTAAATCATTTCAATACCCTAAAAAGACAGCTCTGCTGTCTGCAAATACAGCATTGAGACGTCTCCAATAAGATGGAAAGAGAGAAGCAATATAAACAGGCAGTCTTATGAATTGCATGCATCTTTTTCTTCCTCTGACTGCAAAGAACCAAAACAGCACTTTGCCAATTCAACTGGGGACGGCAGTCACCTCTCCCAGCGCATGTTTATCCCATTTTCTGAGGTCCTGTAGGACAACAGTTGTCTAAGGATGCAAGAGAACACAGCAACTGTGACACGTGCCAGGGACAGGAGGGATGCGCAAGCTGCCCTTCAGCAAGCAGCTCCCATTCCTACATTCTCTCTCTTCCACAAGCCTCAGTCCTCCATCATGAGCAATGTTCACACAAGCCTTTTCTTGGATTCTGGGTCCTCTTTCCAGCCTGATAACCTGGTGGTGGTCATGCAGGAACAATTCTCCTGCCCTAAACTGTGCACTTGCTCTCATACCTGAGCTGGAGTCTGAGCCAGGGCACCAGTGTGAGTCAGCTCCCTCCACCCTGGTTGGCAGTAGCAAAGCAGCAGGACTTTGCCAACAAAAGGCTCCATCATGCTTTCAGAGCAGAACAGTTTCTTACAAAAGTACATTGAGAGTTGTTTTCCTCTGTCTTATTTCTATGTCCTTCCCATCCTTCCTATCTCTACTCAATTTGACTGGGAGTTTAATTTATCCAGATGTGTTTTTAAGTTCAAAAAATGTTTATGTGTAGCATTTAAAACCACTGTATGAATTATATATGTACACATTATTTGACAAGGTATGATGCGACTTGTTTTTTTTCCTCTTGCAAGTACAAATACAAGTAATTACATCTTCAGTCCTCCCTTTGTGCTACAAGTGTGTTCATTAGATACTTTACCCAAACTATAAGAATGTTAAAAGATATCCCTGACTGTATAATTTGCAGTCCCCAGTTTTGTAAGAGATGTCAGGAGTTTTTTAAGGTAATCAGATGTTACATATCTAAAAAATATAAATCTCAAATGTCGCTGGCCTTTAAAATCCATTTGGAGGTCATATCTTTAACAGCTCTTAATTTGAAGGTACACATGTAAACTGACAGATAAACACTCTAGGGGACTGCAGAATGCTTTTTAATTAGTGATGAACTGTCATGCTTCTACACAGAAATTATTTTGTACTTGAAAAGACATGCAAAGCTTCTAGGAACTAAAATAACTTCAGTCTCTGCAGACTGATTTCTGTTCTCATGCTTGCTTATAGCGCTATACTATCCCTGATCCACAAATATTTTAGTGTCTTGGACATAAACACAGTAAGAACAATGGTAATTCAGCAGCTGTTCTTGAAGTAATGAGGAAATTCTAAGGAAGAAGTGAGAACAACATTGCTGTTACACACACACACACACACAGACAAAAAGTAATACAAACATGTAATTAACAAAGAGCTGAAAAGCTGAACTCCTTTGCCAACTTCAGAAAATCATGACAAGACTAATTTTTTTTTCAAGAATGACTGCGTTTTTGGTTGTTTCATAGTGAAATATACAGCAGATGTTTCATGACCAAATAATGAACAGTAAAGCTTTCTTTCAAATGGTCTGCATCTTCTGGTAAAGGGTGCGATACAATATCTAAGAAGCTGCATTGTCACCTGGAGCATTTGGCCAATTTTCCTTGATTAAAAATTGTTTAGAAGATTATTTTGGTTGCAGATACAGAATTTACATATTTATGAATCTTATTAATTCTTTTAATGAGATTCTTCACCTCTGCTCTATGCTCTCCTCTTCACTTCTTCCATATGACATGCAATCCTACATATAATTTTATTTTATAATAAAGTGTGTAGTTTTACTAGCATTTTTATGTAATAGCTACTGGCAGTAGGACAAGGAAGAGGGAACATTATGAGAGGAAAAAGTCAAATTAATATTTTTATTAGTATTAAAAAATATGCCTTATCTATTAGTTGGGCCAGTTGTGTTATCTATATATCTATATCTATAGTCTGTACTGTACCTAGGCAAATATATTTTTTCATTTCAATGTGTTACGTTTGTCAGCAGATACAAACAGAGAACATTTTCAACTGACAATAAATAATTTTCAAATTTTTTGAAAAATAGATTTTTCCTATGTGTGTTTCTGAAATCCGCTTCACTGTGAGCAGAAGCCCTGGGCTCCTCTTCAGGGACAAAAGTGGCCAGAATTCAGAAGCACTCTCTATAATTGAGTTGGAGGAAAAATAACTTAGAGCTGATTTTATTAGAGTGAATTTCTCTGCAGGAATGTGTTTTAGTCTGAGATGTCTGCTACCAAAAGTCAATGCTAAGTGCTCCTTGTACTTGATTTAGTCAATCATTATAACTACATTCCAGTTATGCTTCTCTCTCTCTCTCTCTTTTTTTTTTTTTTTTACAGTATTTACCATTTTTTTGGTGGTTAAAAATACCATTTTTTTTAAGTTTATAAACTGCTGCATTTACTCTATGTGAAGGTCAAATGTGAGGCCAAAATGATTAGAGTGAATCCAAAAAAGATGTCTATTGGTATGGAGACATAGAGAGAAGTTAGCTTAATTTTATGAAAAGGTCATAATAAGGAGAGTTGGATAAAAATAAGAGTCTAGCCAGAAAAGTGCAAGCCAAAATGTTCCTTTTGGTTTTTGAATATTTTCAATGATTTCTTAGCAAGCCTTCACAATTTACAAGTACTAATCTGCTTTCTAAGTTCCAGCCCTACAAACTCAGAACAGTATTTGAAAGTCAAGCAAAACTCTGCTCTAAAGAAAGTAGTCAGTCCTGCTGAGGGACAGAGAAATAGTGTAATACCCATCCAAATCTTCTGAATATCCATCCAAATCTTCTGTGTAAGGGCAGCACGGAGTATCTCTGCCATCACCTTGTGTCTGCTCTCCTGTGATGCTCCTCACGCAATACCAGCCCCTACATGCCCTTCATCCAGCACAAATATCATAATCTACATCATAATCTACTGCATCATAATCTATAACCAATTGATATAGGCTGCACTATGTTTTGCCTTCTCTTACTATTTCAATACTGCACAGACATACAGATTGTTGGGATTTCTAATCTCTATGTCTAGGCACTTTTTTAACTATTAAAATGTTGCAGTATCTGTGTATATGCCTGGAAATTTAAATTACTATGAAAACTGAGTTTTATGAAATGGATAATGTATGATGAAGTTCGTTGGCTGTTGTTTCAACAAAATCAGTATAAAAATGTATTCACTTCCTTGATAATTCTTCATTTCATTATTTCTCTCAGATGAGGTTGCAAAAAAAAAACCCAACCAACCAACAAAAAACATTCAAAGATCTTTCATTAGCACATGTAACCATTTGTGCAGTTAGAATCGGGGAACAGGGTTAGATTACTGTTTGGTTTAGCCATGATCAAAACTGAATTTTTGCCTGGCAAAGACCAAGCTATTTGATATGATTGTTTAGAATCACTTTGTACCAGAGATCCACCATTTTGACAACAGTCTGTCCTTTGTGATTATGCTCTTTCTGTCACTGAAACACCTCTAATCTTTTACTGCTGAATGACCTCTACTGAGTTATCTAACCTAAAGCAATTAACTTTAAACAGATTCCTAAAATTCTTACTTTCCAATCCATGCCATGAACATTTATACAAGTGTTAAGCTTTGAATGGGTTTGACATAGTTAGGTCCCAGGGCTATAAAACTTGTAAGAAAGATGTTCTGTATTCAGAAACCACTTTTCCAACTTTTAAATCAAAATGACATTGGCTTTTATGTTGGCACTTAACCAGACTTCCCAGATGCTGCTATATTATTCATAATTAAGATTACATATTTTTTCAGTGATTTTGTTACAGTACTCTAATTCACACACATAGAAACATGAACATGAGGGTAAATTAATTCCTAAATAACACTTACTTTATCAATGCACATTTGTACATGGATTTTGCATCCACATTTCCAATTGTGGCCTGAAAGATATCAAGAAATATGGAGATTTCTTGATTTTCTTTTCCTCCTAACTGAAGAGTGTAACAACAATGAATTCCACTCAGAAACAGTAGCACAAAGGTTGCACGTGTGCCACACAGTTGTCTAATCATTGAGCATATTATTTATCGATACTATACGGTGCACAGCATAATGGCTGAACATGCTCACTAGCTGCTTCACCTCTCTCAAGAGCAATTAAAAGATTGCCAGTGCATAGGACTAGGGGCCTAATTTATGAAAGCATTATAAAGTTATAATGGGGGAAAGATAAAGGTGGAGAAAAGAGCCAACCATGGCCATTGCTCACACAGATATGGTAATACAGTTATTTCAGTAAATTTAGCCTTTTGGGGTGGAAAAAACTTTCTGACACCCAGATACGGCTCAGCAAACCATATAAACTGTAAAACTGGTAAAAATTTCATATAAGAGCTGTGTGAGTGCAGTGAATTTAAGCCTGAAAGATATGAGGATGTGAAAGCAAAACAGAAGTCCTTCTATCTCTAGTCCTTTAGTAAATCAATCTCCAGCTTCCTGCAGAAACCTCAGCCAGACAGAAACATGTAAGGTTAAATGTACTCCTGGGAAGGATTCCTTTAAGCCAAAATAAGTTACTCTGAGGCAGAATTTATCTAACAATAATGATAGCTAAAAATGTGTGTGCTGATAATCCAGAAACCCATAGAAGTGCTGCAGTGTATTTCAATGTAACTTTTAAAGCTAACTATTTAAAGATTTTCCGTTTTCTTTACATTCAGAAAGCTGTCTGTCTAGTATAGTAGTTCTTAAGAAAGAATTCAGATTACTAGTTACAAACATCACTAAAAAGCAAGGCTGGGAACTAAAACTCATAAGGTCATGATCACCAACAGACTCATTCTTTAAGTAGATTTAAGATCATTTGTAACACTGTTGGATACAAAGGAAATTTCCTGGTCATAGGTAAGATGACAGCTGGACAGAAGTTGGGGAAAAGAAAGGCATTTGCCTCCTGCCAGTCTGTTTCTGCCACCAAGCTGTCAACAACCTCAAGTAAGCCCATGAAGAACTTCTGTACCCTGATATTCAATGGATCACACAAATGCAAGTCACTATAATGTCATTCATTTGTTTGCTCCAAAGCTAGTTTTTGGGGAAAAGAGGAGTGAGAGGCATTCACGCTCCCATCCTGGTCTACAGTCAACCCTCATACGAAACACGTTTTCAAAGCATTGCTACTGCTGAACTGTAATTTCTGCCCTTCTACCTCTGTGTTCCCCTGGCTCTCTCATGTGAAGTGTCTGATTTTTAAAGTGGAAATATAATCTCCGATTCGTACAGAAGCTGGAGAATGAACTTTTTAGACAGATTTACCCTGAAGATTTTATGACTTACAGTATTTACTGTCACTGAAAACAGGTCTAGCTGACCTACTGCTATAGAAAGCTTTTTCATAACATTTCTGGGCCTTTCTTCTCTCTTTTTACCTTAGTTGAGCAAGCATCTTCCAGATAATTCTGTATTCTTAACCAAATTCTTTCTTTCTTCTTTTTATTTTTGGAATTTTTTAGGGGTGGTGGGTTTTTTTGTTTTGCTTTTCCTTGGCTTCTTCCATGTATTTTTATTATGTTTTTTACTAACAGAGTTCTTGGGAAGTCATTGATCTTCTCTCAATGTAGTTTCAACGTCACACATCTGATTTCCCTTTGGCAGGGTCTTGCTGTCTACTTTTTTTGAGACCATATCAGAAGGAGTAGGAGTTGAGATGATAATACTCATACCAAAGCCACTGCACAATTAAATCACGACCTGAGTCTTCCTTAGAGCTCCACTGCCTGGTGTTTAATAAACTGTGAGATAAAACAGAACACTGGACTCAAAGAAGGGGAACAAAAGATGAATTGGGTTAATCAACCCAATTGATCTTTTTCCTGCTCTGTTACTTTTCAGTACAAGAGATTTCATGGCACTACAAGATGCAGGGCTGGACACTGCTTGTACATGACCCTATGGATTTGCAGCAAAATGTCAAGTGTCTTAGGTCTTTCCATAAAGTGGGTTTGGTGCCAGTAGTGTCAGATGTATGTTAAGAATATATAAATATATTCACTGTCCTAGAACAGTGGTGTTAACTTTTTTTATGGAGATAAAACTTTGCAGTGGTGCCATTTGTGATAAAGGTCTTTTTTTCAACTCCAATTTGTTCTATTCCTGGGCTGCTAGTCTGTGAACTATCATTTATCTAATTTACCTGTAGTGTCATATAACTTGGTCCCACCTGCTGTTTTTGTCTTCATCAGATGCCCTTAATGTTTCCTTTTTGCCAGAGCGTGTATATCTGTGAAAGCTGATATTTCAAACCTGAGTAGGAGGGTGATTTAATTTTAGGTTGTTTGTTTTTTTCCTGGAATATAACAAACTTTTCAGAAATTAGGTGAGCTCTTTATTCATAGCTATCAATTGTTCATTTCTCTCAACAGAATGAGAACTGATGCTATTAGGTTTTTTAAAAACATGCTGTTAGTACCCATAAACAAGCACAAAAGGCTGTGCTGTACCCACTGTAATGTCCTGATTTTTCCTTATGGCTTGTAAAACATGCAATAGAATGAACAGCACTTGACAGTATGCACTACACTCTGCAATCTCATATCTCTGCAATGTTTTCATAATCCTGTTTTTATGAAAAAAATTACAATAATTATAAAAATAGGTATTTGATATGCAAAAAATGCCTTGCATTTCACTGAATTACTGTCATGGTGATATAGAAATTATAATTCTACCTTGCTGTATGCTGTAAAATTAGTCAAGATGCTTAATTGCGGATCTACATTATGAAAAACTGATTAGTACTTATTTCCATTACCTCCTTTGGGCTATAATCTTACAGATGCACAGTGCATTTCAGTAGTCAACACAGGCTCAATCTTTTTTCCATTGTCAGCCAATAAATCCCAAGAGGTGTTACTGTTGTGGAAGACTTGAAAAGATTTGTCTGTCAGATGTTTAAAAGACTGGGCTGTGTATCTGACTATTTTTAAAACAGTAAAAGAAAAAATAATCAATTTGAACTTTGCAATGAGCCTTGTCATTCTGGGTCAGCGTTCATGAGATCCAAGAAGTTCTATTGAACACAAAATGTTGGGATTAATTTCCTTCTCAGAACAGAAAAAAGAAAGTAGAGAGCAAAAAAACCCAAACCAAAACAAGAGGGGTCTGAAGACCTCCTCTTGCAAGATGTGACTTGAGCAACAAAGACAGTATTGTGCCTAGCAGGATTAACATCATTGTGCCAAAATACAACTCCCCAGGCAACTTCATCCACATTCGAAAAGAATTTGCCTAGAAGTACTATCATCTCAGCATCTTCTGGATAGTGATGTTTAGAGACACATAAAGCATTCCCCCAAGTGGTGGTTAAACACTAACAATCCATTCAGAACATGGACTGACAAAACCTTTACAGATCATTACCAGCACCCACTTAGCCTCTAAATGACATTTGAGTTCACCATGTCCAAAAGAAATGCTCCAAAGCAAGAAAAGAGGAATATGCATTCAAAATTTCTGGGCACAGAATGTTTTTTTTACCCTCTGTTTTCACAGCTCTTCGTCAAGAATTTGGAAATTTCATCGGGACAAAGTAGTCACAAAAAAATTTTCTGATAGCTGTGTAGTCTCAGAGATCGTGGGTCTCCGACATTTATAGACAGCAGCTATCTGAAGAAGTCTGTCACATAGAGTCTTTGTGTCAGCTTCCCTAGAGGCCTTCATAGAAGGTCAGGAGTGCAAGAGAGTGGGGGCAGATCTTTGAGGTGTAATGCAGTGGATGCAGGGTCCCAGGAGGCAGCTTGAGAACTAGAATCTGAGAAGCTGGTTTATTAACTGAGGCATGATACTGGTTGATGTTAGATTACAAACTCATGCTGCTGCACAGTGCTGAACAGGGCCATGTTACCAGTTAGAGCTCATGTCCAGAAACAGTCACGTAACTTCTTTCAGAGCACTTAAAGATTCCAGCCACTCTGACTCCTATTTACATCTTTTTTTGCAAATGTCCTTTTATGTTTAAGGGTCCTGCCTTATGAACAGCGGTGAAGAGATGACATAGTTTGTGCTTCTTGCTCACTTTGTGTTGCTCAGCATCTCTGAGGTGTTGCCACATTGAGGTTTTCTGCAAGAGGAACAGTTTTATCTCCGTATGAATCTGAGTAAGGTCCCAACTAGTCAAACATTTCTCTGAGATTTGCCATCAGAATAATTTGCATCCCTTGCATCCCTCACATCTCTTTTTTCCTAATGTCTTCTGATGTACGACGTGAAGTTTCATGAGGTTTTTCTCCCAATCTTGTCTGGGTAGAACTCCTGCTCAAGACTTCTTATCAGGTAGAAGATGATTCACAGCACTAATGGAAACCTCCTATGGGAGGGTGTTTGATTGCTCATTTTTTTAGGCTATGCACTGCATAATCTTTCTAGGTGAATGGATAATTTTTTCAACACAAGCATCCTACAGCTTGTGACAGAATTAGAACACATCTCACATGATTTGTAGTGTAATTTTGTGCCATGAAAAGGCCATCATTTGTCATAAAAAAGAAGAAGCAGTTAAAGCAGGAAATGTTTAATTATTTTGTCTTGGAATGACTCGGTCATTCAGCGTCTCACATTATCTTTGCCTATTTGACAGAAGGAAATTAATAACATCAGTAAGATCTTAGGAAGCGAGATAATGAGCTCTCTAGGTATCAGTTCTCTAGTTACACTCATCTTACAATTTCTGATCTAATGTTTAAAGCTCACCAGTTGGTCTTACTTCAATGTGTCAGTGTTTGCAATAGATTATATATGGAACTTCAGAGTCTTATAATGAGAGCTATTGAGTGCATCTCTATTTCTGTTTTAATAGCTCCCAGGCCATTTGCATGGGAATAATTGAAGGTTATGAAAACTTTCACAGATATGACCAAACTAATTTTAACATCTGATTTAAAACTCTTGGTCTAATATGTTAATGTTTTACTTGCTTGAAATTCTTCCGAAGAAGTAGGGCTGTATGCAGATAAAGTGATGCCAGTTTTAGCCTTATCTTCATTTAGTGAGCCCATTCTCTCTAATACAGACAGGTTGTTGCATCCCTACTTCATATTGTCATTACAGTAATTACTGACCATGTCTATCTGACCCCTCTTCTGTTATTTCTGTTCAGGTCTGCAGACTCATCCTCTCATTTCTTGTCCTTTTTTCAAAATTGCCTAAAATGCTCTGGCTCTTTGACAATTCTGATATTTCTTCTCCTGAGAGTTTTTAAAGTAAATCCCCTCAGTTCACTACAAAAATAAGATCAAGGGCAATCAAGTAATAGAAATTACATTTTAGACTATCATCACAGTCATAGACTAGAATCTTTTTTCTCCTTTCCCTTTTCCATTATAAGACATTTCTATGCTGCTCATGTGAAACTTAATCTGAGTAAGTTCTCATGCAGCTAAGGACCAGAAATTGGCTTCAGAAATGTGGTGACAGAGCAAAAGCCATTTGTAGTGCCACCAAGCCACCTGTAGCTCAGGCCTGCATGTGAGCCCAGATTCCCTGACTGATGTTGGAGAACAAAGCCATAGAGCTCTCCTGTTATGGCAGGATAATGCTCCCTCCTCCCACTCCTGCCACCACTCCTGAAAGCCCCACCTTTCTCTGCAGTGTTTCCACAGTTACAGCTTGAACCATTTCTCCCTGAAAATTTAACCCCAAACTTCAGCACAGTTGTCAAGTGTATTGTTCTTATAGATTTCATGATACAAGATATAGAGGGAGGTCAGAGCAGCACTTTGTGTCTTCTGGAGCTTGTGCATTGCTGCTCAGCCTGCAGGTAACAACCAGGGGTGTTAGTAAGAGATACAGCTGTGAACCTCTTTAACAGTGAACACTTATAGGAAAATTATTTTTAGCCACTGTTTCTATCTATCCAACCAAGATTCTGGTTGTCTTCTAAAAAAACTGTCCCTCTGGTGTTTGTGTGCAAAGTGCCTTGGGCAAGGGAACCCTGATCCCTCAGTAGAATCCTTAATTTTTTTTTGCAGTTGCACCATGCACAAGTGGTTTCACACTACAATCCACTAATGATTTTTTCAAATACTATAACAGGCTTTCATTTTCTCTCTTCTTTGCTGACTACTTTTTTCCTTGAAGCAAAATTCACCAAGGAGATACTTCTAACATGTACATCAGATATAACAGCATAAAAGATTAATGTTTTTATTTCAAATTCTGACTCTCAATTTGCTTTTCCTAGTGGGGTTCCAACTGTCAAATGCTCCATTTTTTCATTTCCTAGAGGAAGTTTTATATTCATTTGCAGCAGAGATTGGTGAGTCAAGTTTAACAGTGGGAGAGCAGTAACAGCCTGCAAACACAGCAAAGTGCATAATGGGCATATGTATCTGAACTATCACAACACTTAACAGTAATAATATGACCATCAAAAAAAATCAGAGCCTCCAAAAAACCCCAGTAGAGATAAGGAGGTATCTTTCCCAGAAAATATTATATCTATTATTATAATATCCCAGAAAATATATAATAAGATGGTCATTCCCAGCTATATTTTCAGTATCTCTGAGAGGCCGTTTCCAAGTGTTTCTTAGCCAGAAATGATGTTCTGGCTTCAGTGACAGGGGCAGCAGCGGCGATGAGAAGCTGCGGTCGCCGTGTGACCCCTGCTGGCAGGAAATAATTGGTAATAAAATGTGAGAGGAAACGACACTTTTGTTTGCAATGAATGACACGCTGTGACCGACTCAGTAAACTGCATAAATAATTGCAGTACCAATAGAAGAAGTCAATAAAAGATTCTTTCCTTGTGAAACAGAAGACAAATGAGTAAAAATTTTTCATTTAAAATGTCGATCCATTGATTGGGGCATTTTGCCAAGAGAGGAAAAAGCCTCTGCCAGCCCACCTCTGCGTTAGGCTTGTCCTGCTGCAGCATGCCTCATGTACATCCCCAAGAACTGAACCCTTCTGTGATATATGATGTGCTGACAAACTTCCTCCTTCTGCAATTAAAGCAGTGCTCAGAGAGCTCACCTCCTGTCCCAGTGACTGCAGTTAACATGGGCCAGCATCCGAGCTCCTGTAAGGGAATGTCTGAAGCAATGCATGAAGGTAACATGTAACTCCCAATCTTCGACATGGTTACTGGAGTTTCCTAGTGGCTTCAGTGACACGAGGGTGAGTGTGGTCCAGACCTGACCCCTACTTCTCAGATGGGTAACACTGCAGTCAGTAGTATGCTATGGTGTACTTCATGCTGCTCCTTTGCTTGAAGCCAAGTAAAACCTAGCAGTCACAGAAAGGAAAATGCTCCAACCGACTGTCTGTGATTTTGTTATTCATTCTTGTTAGTATATAATAAATACCTTAATTTTCATTACACACCATTCTCCTTTCAAAACTCAGTAGGCTTCTAACACTCGTAGTCTAGTTCTGTGTCGATAAGCTGGTATGCATTTAGTTGGTAACTTCTGTTCCTAAGGCTGGAGTTGACTTTGACCCCTCAGTCCAACGCTCTTCCTTGGTGCTGAAGTCTCTCCCTCTTGTCTGGGCGCAACCACTGAGGCACGGCCCCAAGTTGGAGGCTTTTCCCATTGAGGGGTCAGATGAAATCTCTGCTGTGACTTACCAAGCTATTTTCTTCTGTGAAACATCTCTGAAACAGGATAATGCAGTTCATTTAAAAAAAAAAATATTTAAATGGATGCCGCTGAAACAGAGAAGAACATATACAAGGGAGTTAGTATAACTAGGTTGCATCCACCATCTAGCTGGGGAGGAACAACCCCAGGCACCGTTACATGATGTGGGACACGCAGTGCTGAAAAGCAGACATGTGGAAAAGGACCTGGAGGTCATAAATGAATATGAGCCAGCCATGTACAACTGCCACGAAAGGCCCTTTGTCACAAAAACCACAAAAGCTGACTTGTGGTAACTCCCCAAAAGCGAATAGTCATAGTGAGCTGCAAATATAATTTCTGTATTGCTCATTTTGCTAATTAAAATTGCAATGCATTTGCCAGACTAAACTCATATAAACAGACCCCTCACCTCCACCTCACCACTTCCCTCAAGAGAGGGTGACTGCTTATTTACAGATCATGAGGGTCAATTTTCCCCAGTTTTCTCCTAGATTCACTGATCATTCCAAAACTCCATTTCACACAACTCCGTATCACATAACAACACACAAACAGTTTTACAGATCTTGCAATCCCAGGTTTTAAGTTGTGTTTCCTCACCAGGTACATGCTTCCATCAACCACAGAGATATGGAATAAATAAGATGTTTCCTGAAGAAGATGTTCACAGTCACAAGCTGAAACCAGCTCTGTAGGAATTAACAAGCAAGACTGTAGAGAAGAGGACAGAAGAAACTGCATGTTTTCCAAGCAGGAAGGTCACCCAACTGGGCTTTGTCTTCCAGTGGGGATAGGAGCAAACCACTTTAGCTCATTATCTAAGGACTGAACTTGGATAATGAGTTATGAACTTGGGTGAGCCTTTTGGTCTAGTAATATCACTTTTGCATTAGTTTTCTGAAGTGTAGGGAAATATATAACAAAGAAACTGAGATAACGAAGAAGCTAAGTGGTGCCTGTTAGAGATTTGTGACTTGAACCATAGCAAGACAGAACACATACTGCAAATAAGACTGGTGAAAGTCTCATTAAAGACATCACTTCTCATCAGCTGAAGTAGCAATTGGATGCAGTAATGGCATTCAAAATAGAGCTAGCCCTCCACTCGGCGAGCCAGGGAAGTTGTTTTCATTTATTTCTCATGTGTTTCTCTGCTTCTACATCTGCGCTTTAGAGGTATGGACACTGAATACATGCTTTCTATAAGCAAATAGTGGGCTCTTCAGGAAAATGGCAGCGAAAAATGTCTTTTATAATTTATTATAGTGTATGCATAGAAACTGCACAGCAATCCAAGGGTTTTGGAAGCATTATAGCATTTCTATTTGACTGTGTGTTTAAAGTGCTGTTGAATGCTATTCTGACAAAGTATTCACAGAGTAAATATTTCTTTGTCTTAAACACAGAGGCAAATATTCTGCAGATTTGCGGGCTACAATTATTAATTAATATGTTCAGTGTAACTTTTTGCACTGAAGTTCTTAATAATTTTAGTCAACAAAAATAAGCAAGAAGAATTTGTTTATTTTTGGACAAAACTAATACAAAAGTTGAATTCAGCTAGCACTCACAGAACAGACGTGGCCTGGCCACCCATATCCGGTAGTGGAGTAGACTCATTTTATACAGTAAATTTATAATGGAGATATTAATTTCCTTAATTTAACAAATTTTTACTGAGAAGATTACTAGCCCCAATGCAGAATATCCCAGAAGAATTAAAAAAAAACTTGTTAAAATGGCAGGTGCACTGGAGGGCAGAAAAAAATTAACAGCTGAGGTCATCAAGACAAAAGCCTACCCCACCAGAAGGAACGTTTGTGTTTGCACACATTAGACTGTGGCGGGGTCACAACCTGCGTAGAACATGGACACTCGTGACCATAAAAGCACCATGACAGGAACCAGCCAGACATGGTTTCTTTTGTCTCTTTTCACACTTTGCACATTGTGCTTTTACAAATGCCTCTACCCTTTTAGCTGCTTTTGCTAGTTTTAGCACTTCTCCTATCACATTTCATGTTGCCATTCCAAATCAATTCCACTCTTCTACACTGAATTTTCTCCTTTCTGACCTTTTCAGAATGAATGAAGATAAACACAAACAGGCATATGACTCTGGAACAGTATGTCCCCACGCACAGCTAATCAGCAATAGCTGCAGTACATTCAATTCACACTTGAAATAAAGAAAAGGTAATTTAGATTGATTTTCAAGGAAAGCTGTGCTTGGAAAACACTATAGTTCAATTTTCAAGAAGATAATAGAGAGTAAGAACTCATCACGGCTCTATTATTATCATTTCTCTCAAAAAAAAAAAAAAAAAGAAATTTAAAAGGTGCATTGAAACAACCATCAGAGGGTGTATATAGACCATGAGTTTGCCTTGATCCCTATTTTAGTCTTAGATCCTGGTACTCTAGCTGCCCATACTGCGTCCATACTAGCTCTTGGACACCAAGCTCAAATTGCTCCCCCTTGAGGGTTCAGCCCCAGCCTGAAGGACATGGGCCTGATCTCATTAGTCATTCTGAAGGAGTTCATAAAAATTGTATGGATATATTCAAAGCATTCTTTTCCTAAAAGAGGAGAACTTACCCTTAAAATTTATAGACTGATCTGAGTGTGAAGGATGCTTTCATGTCTCTTCGTAGTTGCTTTGAGATAAGAATGGACTTGGAAGGTATAACTAAATTTTTTCACTCCCTACTATATAGCCCATGACAGAAACAATTGGAGGAGAAGGATCTAAAATATAAATGGAGTAGTTACAAATAAGTTATATTCAGATATATCTATTCAATGATCCAGATACCTCCCAGTCATATGTTGCCAGTTTCAAATATCAAAAGCTGCTATATTGAAATGGAACAGAAACTTTAAGCTATAACAAGAAGCAATCAGTCAGGAGAAAATCAAGATCTCGTTCAAAAGTTACAATGACAGATTTATGATTTTTGTGGCTGTGGTAGTTCTCATGATTATCAATCTAGCCATGACTGTGTTTCTATGGATATTAAAGAAAGAAACTCGAACTTGTTTTGTGTTGTACGCCAAGTTTCATCTTTAAATTTTGGCTGTATTTCATTTATGGCTGCCAAAAGACAGCAAAAACAATATTGGTATGCTAGAGGATGAAATTACATTTTCCACTTCCCTCTTAAATAAAAAAAAAAAGTTGACATTAGTCATTCTTTTTTAAAGCTATCTCTTGTTGGACTGAAACCAAGACAGAAAAGTAGCAATCTGATAATTAAGGGTTTGATCTTTCGCTCTTAATGTCAGTGGAAGTTCCACACTCTTACTCCAAATTATGTTCTTTGAACACAGTTCAATACATCATGTTGGACAATGCCTGAAGATAGACTTGTTCTGAAACATTCTGCCGAATAGAAGCCATTACATGGCTTCAGCCTGTGCTAACACCTCAACTGCTTTATCTTGTTTTGCAAATCCTTAGATCCATATGGTTTAGCACACATAGCTGTGCTAAACGTCCATAGATAGAATAATGTTTACAGTGTAGTTGGATCACAGCAAGTGCCTCTTTTATAACAAGTATGAAATGTAGAAAATTATAATAATGGGCTACGTTAAACAATCTGAATACATAATCACAGAATTGTTGAGGCTGGAAGGCAGCACTGGAGACCCTCTAGTCCAAACCTCTGCTCAAAGCAGGGTCATCTAAGCAATGCTGAACACTGACCAGAAAAGGTTTGGATATGTCCAAGGATGGAGACTCCAGAACCTCTCAGAACAACTTGTGCCAGTGCTTGACAACCTCCACTGAAAAGAAAAAATCTTATACTTCATTGTACTTTTCATCCATTGCCTCTTGCCCTGTCGCTGGCCATCACTTAGAGGACTCTGGCTCTGACTGCTTTACTCCCTCCCTCATATATTTATACACTTGACTAAGATCTCCTTGAGCCTTCTCTTCTCCAGGATGAATAATCCCAGCTCTCTCAGCCTCTCCTCATACAAGATATGCTCCAGTACCTTAATCATCTTTGTGGCCCTAGTTGGACACACTCCAGTCCATATTTTTCTTTTACTAGGGAGCCCAAAACTGAACCCAGAATTCCAGATGTTTTTCACCAGTGTTGAGTAGAGGGGAAGAATCACCTCCCTAAATATGATGACAACGCCCTTCCCAATTCAGCCCAGGATGCTGGAACTATCATAGAGCTTTCTCATATTTACAGTATTAATATCCTAGAGAATCTATTCATAAAGCTGGTGTCTTCACATGAATTTGATTTTTTATACAGAAAACCCCAACTGTTTACACAGACAACAATTATATAACAGAATACACTGCTCAAGAATGTACAGCTTAAAGAAAATCCAGTCTCCTCAATAATACTTTGTCTTGGAGCAACTGGGAAAACACACTCCTCAGAAAACAGCATCTCATGAAAACAAACCTGAAAGTCAAAGCTATTTATAGTGTCTGAGATTATAGATTTATAGTGATTGAGAAAAAAGTCAGTCATCAAAAAAACTCTGCTTAGTTTCCCCAGTGTATTTCTGAAGTTGTTTGATCTAGACGAACATATATTTAATTATACGAAATAAAACAATAAAACAGTAAACATAATCAGAAACATCTTTCTTTCACCAGGAGCTGAAAACTAGATGCAGACAGGATGCAACAGGCACGAAGTAACAGGGAATAATCATTTCCTGTGCTATATGACAAAACTTTCTGTGTGCTATCTTGGGTATTTCTACTGCAATTTCCAATGGAGAAATATCCCCAAGTGTGGCAGGGTAAGATTTCTGTCCTTACAGGTTTTCAAGACCTGACAATTAAGTCCTAACAAATCCAGTCTTATCAGATAGCTGCATCTGCTTTGAGAAAGTTGCTGGACTAAAAACCCCTTAAGCCTTCTTGCAACCTGAATAATTCCATGATTTGATGGTCCAGATGGTTAGATGTCTTCTCTTGTGATATAGTGTTTGGAGACCTGAAAGGCTATGCATTCTCATATAGAAAAGAAGTTCTTTGCAGATTTGTTGTACATTTCTTACTTTCTCTGTAACGCTGCTGCATACAAAGCAGGAAGAAATATTCTAAAGTGGAAATAGCCTTAGAAAATTATTTTAGGTTATTTTTTAATAAGTAATTTCTTCTTTTCCTCAAGAGTGTCAGCAAAAGATGAATAAGGCCTAGTAAGACCATCTGAGATTTGCAATCTGCCAAAATAGGGGTACTCGAAGGATTAAGTTTATCTTTCCTTGCACCCCCAAAGTAAGAAAGATATGGAACAGCTCCAGAAAGAGAGGTACGTCTTTAGCTTAAAACACATGTGCTTCCTTGAATATGACTTGTTTTTTAGATAATAAATTCACAAAGATGGAATGCAGAATGTCACATGATACTATAGGTTTTATGGAGCAAACACAACTGAAAAGCTTTTATCAATTGAGAGGAATAGAAAGCTATTCTCTATGGAGAAGAAGCTTTTACAGGATAAGGAAAGCTTTTACAATTCAATCCAAAGACAAACAACATGCATTTCACTTCAAACTTCAAATCTTTCCTCCCAAGTGTTTTGCAGAGCTTTACAAACAGAAAAAATAAGTTTCGTTTAGATTACTACTTTAACCTTGGGATAAAAACTCCTGAACTTGAGTTTAGAATCAAAATGACACCACTGTTTTAAACAATTTTTAAACTAAATCTGTCAAAAGTGAAATTTGCAAAGAACTTTCCTCTAAAATTCTACATTAGGAAAAAAGCTCTTTTCTAATTTAAATCATTTAGACAAAGAACAAAAAACATTCAAGAAATTCTAGCCAACTGAAACTGCTAAACTGCACTCAGCTTTGTCTGTGAAGGCCTATTGACCTGCTATCCCTAGAGCATCATACTGTCTTCTATAAGATTTGCTAAATATCTGATCTGCAAAATAAACAAAATAGTGAATCACAGCAATATAGTTTAAGGAGTGAATTTAGACATAGTAGGACTAATTCAAAAGAAAGTATGAAACTAAATTGAATAACTACAAAAATTTCAAACAAATGGGGAAAGTTGAAGGATTTTTTTTCCTTTTGCTGTGCCTTCCCACACACGTAGTACTGACCTTCTGCTGTAACCTCCAGCTTCACAACTCTCTTCATTCCCCTCTCCCACTACTTCCCCCTGCAGACAAGAACCTAAATCTTGTAACTCTGTCCAACATGATCCTTTTTCAGCAGTTTATCTCTTATAAGAGCCAACCAATGCTATACCAGCTCTTTCCTTTTTTTTTTTCTTTTTTTTTTTTTTTGCACACTGGAGCCTTCACAACCAGCCATGAAAACTGAAGGTAGTACCAGGCAGGTAAAGTCCCACTGACCTTTGTAGAGATTTCTACTGTTCAAGTCAATAATCTGCATTAACATTTATGATCTTCATTACAACAGAGTAGTTCCTCTCCTCTCCGTTTGAAGCAATGGAAGACACATTGAGCACCAGTGCTCAGTAGCTGCGGTATTGTAGGTAGATTCAAGAATTTTCACATATGCCACTTATCCTTTTGATAGGTTTAGCCCTGGACAGACAGCTTATGACATTCACCTCCAGACAGGTTGTTGTCATGACTCTAACCAAGGGAAATCATGAGATGTCTAAGTAAAACGGCTTCTGTTGCATTCACTCCTTGTTCAGCAAGGAGAGATTCAGCTTCACATGCCCTCCTCAGAGCCACTGTCCTTATTTCTTAGCACAGGGGAGGTCATCCTACACTTTGGGATCCCCAGTTTGTTTGGTAACTCTCTGTGCGTGAGTTTGTGCCACAGGCAATGTCTGTATGCACATGCCATAGCCTGGGCAGCCTGAGAAAGATGTCTGTCCCAAGGAGATGGAAAAAGAGCACAAACATATTTACAGCACAAAATCTTACTCCTTAATCTGTGTTTGCACAATGGGCTCTGCCGGGAGGATTCTCCATACCACCCTCCAGTGAAAACACCCCTTCTTTCAAATAAAATTATGAGGCAGAGCCATGACCCTTGCATCCTGTCCCAGGCACCACGATGCTGCCTTGGTACAACAGCCCATGTACATGCCAGGGTGGATCAGCAAGGCCACGGACCCTGCGTGGAAGCTGGAGAAGCTGGCTCAGGACTACAGCTCCTGGCTTTCCTGGGCCAGAGACCACGAAGATGAACAGCTCCAAATACTTAACAAACAGGAGCAAAGAGGTCCCACAAGGTAAATGCAAAGAAACAGTTTCTTTTAGACTGTTTGCAAAGTCTCTCCCTTCTTATTTATTCATATCCTGAATGGCACAGGCCAAAGATTGAAAGAGGGAAGTGTCATCAGGGAGTGACTGGAGACCAATAAATATTCTGCATTAGAAAGCAAACAAGCCAAAACAAGGTACTTTGTGCTCTGTGAATACTCCCTGTAGGTCTCATTAACTGTCAGAAATTAGACAAAGTTCTAAACGTTTTCCACAGTGGCTCTTGCACTGGGAGCATTCACACTGATGTCACAGTTTCAGAAGTGATTCAGAGCAACTTGCAGGCAGCAGTTGGCTGTATCTCCTGCTGTCATTTTACATTTTAATTATGTTCCCTGTGCTGCGGCAGTACTCAGCTCGTGTGACCTTCCTGGTGCCAAAGTGTCAAACAGAAAAGCCCAAACATGGCTTTTATGTTTGTTTTTGATGAGTTTTCACAGTGACCTTGCTGACACTGGGGAGAAATGGACCAAAAAGTTCCCTTTGTTATTACCACTCTTTAAACTCTGTCTTTGCTAACAGCTTTGGGAATCCTTAAGTAGGCAGAGTTTTTAGAACTGTGCCATGCTTTTTTTCAGCCCAGCCCTTCTGGCACTGGAATAAGAGGGCTGTTATGCTGGAACACCTCTTTTCCTTCATGTTCCATGCCTCTGAGGCACAGACACTCCAAAGCACATCAGCACCTAATGCAGCCCCAACAGACACCCTCCAGTCCCAGGAGGTACCCAAATATTTTTTTAAAATCCAAATGAACTACAGAGGGGAAACACACATGGCTCAAGCTGAACACAGCTATGACTACAGGAATCTATCCACTGAATTCAGTTCTCCCCTGCTTACAAAATTAACACGCTTAATAAAATTAAGGGTCTATGAGCCCAGCTAGGAAACAGCTCCATAACTATGTTCTTCATGGCATTCAGCTCTTCTCCTCACTATACCTGGCATTCCTGCTCCACATGGAAGCTGATCATGAACAGTGAAAACAGAATAGCCAGGTGAGGAACAAGAATTTAGGGCACAGAGTCACTGTGAATAAGATTACACCAAGTAAGTTAGTTGTTGGTTTGCCATTTTTCAACTAATTTCAATTAATATGCCATTTCTGCTACATCTATTTATCTATTATAATGAACAGAAAAATGTCTCTGATAAATATATTGAAGTTTATAAATGGATTTTCATCACACGGCTCAAGGAACTTATTAAACAGGACAAAACTGGATCTAGAGAGGTCTACTAGGCTCTTGATGTGGGCATCATGCTCTGACCAGTCCTTGGGAGAACAGTGTCCTGCTGATAGCTTGGTTTCACTTAGGATTTACTGTTACATGCCATATTGTCAAGATCAATAACCCTTCTGTGAAAGAGCAATTTAGTAAAATTTGGGTAATTGTCTTTTACCTTGAAAGAGGGTACCTGAGTATAGCTGAAATGAGGAATTCAGAGCAAATTCCAAAGGAAACCAACAACTTCACCTATGATCTCCATTAGCTGCCAAGGCATTGGTCTTGGGTTGTCTGTTTGAAGAAGTGAGCAGCAAGAATCTTCTGAACACTTTTAGATCTAAAAGAGTTTGCAGTCCAGATTTGTCTTCAGAATCTGAGCCAGAGCTTTATGAAGTCCCAGTCTAGTATGGCTTTATAAATAAGAGAGTTTTAAAAGTCCTAGAAGTTGCATTCTAAAATAGCTTGGAGTAAAACCTAATTGGATATGCCAGAGGTTCTCTCAGTATTTTCATCAGAACAATTTAAACAGGTAAGAAAAAAAATCCCTGGGCCAGCAGCTCAAAGCAAAATGAATTACTGCAAATTAAAACATACAGTGTTTCTATTGCACCAGCTATTAAGTAGAAAAAGACCTTGGAGTTAAGCAGGAAATCTCATATTGTGGTTGGAAGAAATCCAGACATATGGAGTTTACCTACCTATAATTTGTGTAAAATGGAATTTAATTCATTCTTACTGACAAGCCCTGTATCCATCAAACAGATGGGTTTTAAGAAACCATTACCTGTGTGGGAGGAACTTACTGATCAGCTCACCCAGTATGGCTACATACTGCACCTTCATTCTCACTACATGTAGATTCATGAGAAAGATTGTTCATATACCCTTTCTAATCCATTAAAGAATAATAATATAACATGTATAACATATAACTTAAAATATAACTGAGAACATATAATGTAAAATAGCAAAAATGCAGAGGTTTGGAGTTTTCTTGGGGGTGGTGGTAGAAATGGTGATAATGAAATACAGAAGTAGGAAAATGGAAATGCATATTACATTGCTTCACCTCAGTCACAGGGTGTTGGAAAGAAAAGGCAAGCCTGCAATATGCAATTTATTGTTTATACCTCGGTAGACTAACATGGAGTTTTAGCAGTGTAAAAGCACTCTGGGTAGAAGTAGAAAGCCACAGTATGCAGGCACATGAATATGAGGACAGTGGCCAGAAACAACTCTAATTTAGAAGTGTTACAGCAATTGTGTAAATTTGTTTTGGGTGTCTGCAAGGCTGCAGCTGACACCACCAGTTGTGCAGCACCGGAGGCACTGATGAGTACGTGACAGCAGTTGTGCCTGGCTCCTTGTATGGGGGGATTTGGTGGTGCACTTGGGGGCCTGTGGGAGAACACAGTAGGGCACACAGCACTGGGGTTGACTGCCAGATACATTTTTAAACTGGTAAGAGTATCTTGCTTGTGCAAACAGACAGAAGTTACACAAAAACCCTGAAATGCAACCAGCTGCTACCCAGAGCACGATGATGGTGATGCTTCCTGTGCTTGAATCCTTAAATACTTCACACTGTCAAAGCAAACTTGACCGGCAAATTGCCATGTACCTCTGAAGGGCTTTCTTCAGGCAGCATTTTCTCTGTCGCACATTAAAAATGAAATAAAATAAAATTGAAAACAAATTGCTTTCACGGAAAACAATGAATAGGAATACTTCAAATGTTAAACAAACTAAAATTGTGAATGAAAAGGGAAACAGAAGCCTAAGATATGAGAAATAAAACAAAGGATGTTTCTGGTCAAAACTAAAATCAGTTCTTATCAAAAATTGATCAAAGAAGGGTCCCTTCTGCGATACATGTCTTATTTCAAAGAAAACCAGGGCCCCAGCACTAATGACATTACATTGTTTTGTACAAAAGCACAAATGAGTTCTGCAACTTTCACCTAGCTGTACATTCTTGACAAAGCAAATCTCTAAAAAATGAGTTTAATAATATATACCTCAAAGACAACTTTTCAGCAAACAAAAAGGTAGACTTACTATTATTTATAAAGTAGCAGCAGCACAAATTTGACAGCCCTTTATCACTCTGTTGCTGATAAAATCTATTCAGTCATACTCCTTTCAAAATATTATATTGAAAGACAACATTCTGTGTCCTTTCAGATGACTGATGAAATTATTCTGTTTAATATCTTTGTGTGCTCTATAATGAAGCATTAATGTTCTGCACACTTCTGAACAACAAAAAATACATAATTATATATAACAAATATTTAAAAGTACAAAATATAGTAGAGCAGAGCAGACATGACTCCTGCGGTGCCTGTTGTTTACCACTAGTGATGGCCTGCATGTGTTACAAAGGGTAAATGCCAAACTTATACAGTATTCAGAGTATTCAACAAGCAAATCCCTTAGGAACTCTTGAAAATCCCTGCCTCCTTTTTTAGAAGTTCTGCATCTTGCAGAAAATCAAATGAGAGGCAGGGTTTGAGATACCTACCATAAAAGTAGCCCGGCTCCCAGTGATCCTTCCATAATTGCATAGTACATTGGCCAGAGATGCTAGAAGAGGAAAAGAAACAAAAAAAGTAATTTCAAATGAAAATTATTCAAATGAAAACAGTAGAAAGCTGAAGCACTGAAAAAGTTTGCAAAAGAAATTTTAAAAAAACCACAATAAACCTCCGGGTTTTTTGCTTAATCTATTAATATTCCCCATCCCACCATCATTAGTCCACTCTGGCTTATTTAGTCTTTTTATATTTTGCAGTCATGGCAGACTGGTGGGACTGCAAGTGAAGCTAGAAAAAACAGAAAAGAAGTCAGCCCAGAGATGTGCAATTGTTGTTCGAATCAATACTGTTTCCATTCAATCTCTGAACAAACAATTGGTAATTAATGTGCTGCTTTTTCAGGGAACTCTGGTGCCTTAAAAACTCTTGGTTGGAAGTGTTTTGTTAGTGAGATTACATCATAAGCTTTCCAGCTGGTTCTGCAGAATCAAGCTTCTACATCCTTCAGCAGCTCTTGTTTATGTAAATGCCTCTTTATTCTATGATTTGTTTGAGTAGTATTATTAAAATTGTTAATATTTCTTCCCCTCTAAAATGTCTGGGTGGAGCCTGAAGGTTGTGGCACAGATAGAAAAATGGATTAACTGAAAATATTCAATGTTTTAGCCATTCTGAAGAACATAACTTGCAACAGGCAAAGCTGGCCCAAACAGCAAGAAAATCACAATCTGATTCAAATATCACCAACTTCTTTGGGCCCACAATATCCCAATGCTTTTTTGGCTCCTATGAGAATGCTGGTGATTTTAACATACCCTTTTGATTGGGTTGACAGAATGTTGTTATTGTTACGGACATTTTATTGTTGAAAAGCCTCATCATGAAAAGCAACTCTTTCTGTCATATATGGAAGAACCTCGCAGGGATGTGAAAAATTAACTAAGTTGCATTTGGTTGTAAATACAAGTCCAGAAAGATGTTGCTCTAGCACCTAAAGACAAAGACCACAAGTGAAACAAGTGGAATTAATCTGATATAAAATAGGTACATTTGCATTTCCAGATTTACTCTGGGAATTTGAGGAACTATAAATTAACAGACACCATCATTATAAACGCTAGGACTGTTTTTCCCTAACCGTAAGATACAGACTTACAAAACCATCTAAAAATACATCCAATTTTCTAGTAAGCCAAGAAAAAGGGGAAAAAAAACCCCAACTCTCAAAAAGTTTGATTCACTTGCTAAAAAAGACTGTCATAGTTTTCAAAAAAACTTAATTGTTACTTTATGAATATTTATCAGCAGTACTAATGTGATGGACTATAACTGAGCTGAGATTAGTGGGATACAGTTCCACTGACTTGACCAGCGCCATTTGTGCCCAAGGTTTGGAACCACTTTCTTTTTGATATTTTTCAGAAATATCAAATCTTGGGACTTTTGGTATAGCAAGTCTTTCTGTAACTAGTTGTCCTAGTTATAGTGGCTGGGACCAGTTTATCACTGTGGGAATGTAACTGGAACTGTGTATTCCATACCCTCTCTGCCATTTATCATGAACTGTTAACGATGCATTGTTTGCAACAGCTGCCCAGGACACACCTGACACCTCAGGCTATGAACTGGGTGCATGAGAATACAGAGATAAGAAGGTTCCCTGTCTTCACACCAATGATTCAGGTGNCTCACTCGCTCGTCAGATTGAGAGGAGGACCAGAACCTCAACAGGACTGCAGCTACCATGCTCAACCAGACTGCGACCACCAACCTTCTGGAAGGAAAACAGGTTTTCCTTTTTTTTTTGCCTTGGACTCAGGGGGACCACGTGGTGCTCAGCACAGGGGCTGGTGAGCACCATACTGTTTGTGCCCCAGGGGGCTGGGTTGTACAACTGGGTTTTAAGGGCTGACATCAATTTTCCTTTGTATCAGTGTATCTATTGTAAACTTTTTACTAAATTGTAGTTCTGACTTCTAAACTCTTTTGAGTTGGATTCATTTCTCCTGCCTGTTTACTTTTAAACCAGCACACTAGTATTTATGCTGGCTGAGGAGCATTAAATAGCAGCCTATGCTACCTTAATTATGCAAAATGAAGTGCTGGTTACTGTGAGCTGAAAGCGAGAATCATGATTACATAGGTCTTCATGTGGGATGATGGTGCTATATCTCGGGAAACAAGCTTTTTATAAATCTTGCTCCTCACAAAGTGTTCTGTTTGGATTGTGAAAGTTTAACTGTTCTTATTATTTGCGCTAGACAGTTCATTACTTTATGTTATTATCCTAACAGCCATTCAAAGCACAAATGGCACAGGTGCTTTATTCTGTATTACAATAATCTTACTATTTCAGATGTCAAAATCAATCATTCATGTGTACTCTGGGTGATTGCAACATATTAACTCTGGTAAGGATTTTGAAAATGCACTCGAAGTCAGTCGAAAATAGATTTTAAGGATATGTTGCTGAGTTATAACGCATTTTTCACAGCTTTGAGGATGCTGTAAAAATTCCTTAGAATAATGCGCATTCAAATCGATCATAAATATTCAAGCAAGACTTAAGTTTCACCCTACAGAAATTAAACTGATTCATATGAAAAAGTCAATAAATTAAAAATTATCATTAGGAGAGAACCAAAATCTTTAGCCAGAATTTGCTCCGGCACCTCTTATGCAATATATTTTCATAAGACATATTTAAAGAACTTCAGTGCAGTGTGAATTACTACATGAATCAGGCAGATTTTGGTGGCTGATGCTGAAGGCTGAACAGTGTCTTGGGAACAGAATTATAGAACTAAGATGGTGACTGAAAAGTAGTTAATGAAACAAACTCATTAGGAATGCCAGGAACACTTTTCCCTTCTAGTTGCACAGCTGGTCTTACAAATTCCAGTGAATCCCCACTCAAACCCATGGGAATTACTTAGTCCTTGTTTGGGGGACCCTCCTCTGGCAGTAATTCCCTATCTGCAAGTACCACTTTCGTACAGAAGACACGGAAAGGCAAATGTGACAGCATCAATATGGGGAAAGTCATACATTACTTTAAAAGAAGTGAGAAATTATGCTCTCATTTTTATGGTAACTGATTCAATCCCTTGTCCATTGAAATGAAAGGAAACATCATTTCATTACATCACCGCTCTGCCTCATTTCCCCTATCACTTGACTGCCCTGTTGACTCAGGTGTCATTAGCTTCGGCAGAGGAAGGCAGTCAAATCAAGTCACCTCCACCTCCTCTGTCCATCCTTCTCCCCCCTCTACCAGGGCCTGAGAGCAATTAAATTGAAGTGACTTCTCTGTTAAATGAAATGCGGGTGCTGATATTTGCTACCAAATGCACATTCCAAAATTATTTTTGCTGATATTGGCCAAAGAACACACATTCAAAAAATATGCTACAGTCACTGTTAATTTATAGCTACCAGATAAAGCATTCACTTGCTCACAATGTAGATTATGGGGGATGGGGGTAGGTGTGGAGGCGTATATGTAGGTATCCATGTGGTTTTTACCTGTGTACAAATACAATATGTAAATGAACCATATTGTTAAATTTAGTCATTGAATTGAATTTGTCTCATTAAAAAGAGAATTGATAAGATTAGAACCTGGGAAACAATTAACAATGGCAACAATTCAGAATAGTAGCTAAGCCTTCTGCATGTCTTGAAAATACCTGCCCATAAAGTGAGCATTCCATTACTTTCAGTTAAAACTAGCCCCAACCCAGCAATCACTTGCACTCCCAGGAGAGTGGCAAAAATACGCATTTTAAAATCTTCTTTTGGAGAAAAAAAAATAGATTAAGACCTAGACTTAGTTCAAGGATCAAAGGTGTATAAATAACAAAAGCCAGAGGTGACATACGAAAACAAAATACAAAATGTGCTAATATTTTGCTTTTCATTAAATAATACAGAAATACTGTGCTAGTCAACTAATCACCATTTCCTCTTTCCTGAAGTGTTTCCCCACTCAGACTGTTCATTTGTTATTTTTAAGCTACTACTTCAAACTCATTCAATTATATGATTTCATCTGTAACACACATAGTAATACAATTGGCATTAAAGGGAAAATCATGTTCAGAACAAAAGCTTTAATTAGATCTAAACATAGAAGTATAGTGCCACTGGTTATTTCAAAAGGCTTTTGAATCATCAGAGGTTAATTGTAAAGATAATACTGGCATGATTAAAGGGAATTAAATATGTCACATTGATTTGGCCCAGCATTAACCCTCTAGGTAGATCCTAAATTACTGCACTCCCTCTACATCAGCCTGGCTATTGAAAGTACATTCTTAAAACATTATGAAATTACCTGCTTCTGTCCCAGAGATTATTGTAATATTGTTCTAGATAATTGGAATGCTGTGTATCTGAACAAGCTGTCAATACATGAAGGTATTGCACTGATTTAGCAAAGCACTTGCTACGTTAGGAAATCCCATTTTTTAACTCTTTCTGAGACATTTTGTTTTCATGGGGACAAGTTACTCAGTCTGCAGCCGAGCTGAACCCCAAAACTCTTGTCAATGTTTAATCTGAATGTGGATGTTGTATCACTGAACTCAAAACTATTTTTTCAAAGAAATCCTGAAATTATGCCAGGTACTTCTGAGATCACAGAAATGGCTGTTTTCAGATATTCACATTAGTACCTGATTTTCCTTACAGAGAGGTAGGGCCTGGCAGTGTAAGACAAGAGGGAGCAGATGCCTCTCAGGTTCTTGAATGGACATCATACTAGCTGATGTGCCTAAAGTGGGCACCCAAACTGAGGGGATGTGACTGGGTACACTGATGAGGTTGACTTCAAGTATTTCTGCCCCAGCTTAATCAGGGTGAGCATTTCTCCCATCACTGGGATTGGTGGGAATTTCTTTATCATGGAAGGCAGTCCTTCTGGACCCCTTTGTGCAAGTAGAGGGAAAGAGGCACTTGCAGGTGGAATATATTCACAGCTGGAGGTGAGGATTCACTGGCCTGCAAGGGAAACTTGGGAAAAAAGATGAGACATTTCACTTATGCAGTGCTTAAAACTAGCTGAGATGAATCTGCTGTGTGAATCTCCTGTAATTCCTCTAACTCATACTAGGAGCAGACTGGTGTCAGGTCAGTGTACTCAGTAGAGGCAGGCAATGTTCTCAGAAACTCCTGTTCCTTGCTGGTGATCAGGAGGACACAGGCACTTAGTGGAGCAACAGATTGGCTACCACAGCCATCCCAACATCAGTACTTGGGGCTATGGGTTCCCATTTCCCCCCAAGGACCAAACAAAGGAAAAGACACAAGCTCTCCTTCAAAAAATCCTGCACCTACTCTATATGGATTTGTAGCCAGCGTTTTTTGCTTGGTCCTGCACTAAAATTAGTAAGGGATTTTTTTAGGCTTGTTTATTGTTTGTTTGCCTTTTTTTTACATTCCAACATAGCGGCAGGGAAGAGTTTTCTTCTAACTTTAGTACATCTAAATCCCTAGAGCAAGAAGGCCCCAGCATATCTGAAAATACTCTCCTCTCTTTTCAGCAATTGCTGCAAGACCAATCTAAAACTTCCAAAGCAACTTCAGCAGTATCTGGTGCAATCTGTCTATCACTAGACTGTATCAGTACCAGAATGTGCTGTGACTGGTACCACACAGCACACAATTAAAAAATCAGTCATCCACTGCTAAATTCAGGCCACGTTCTCCTGTCCAAGGAGTATCTCTTCCCTAAAGGGATTTTGTTTATCTGCCTCCAAAGATTCAGGTCAAAGATAGAAGGATTTCCTTAAAGATAGTCTGAAGGATGGAAAGAGAGTAAAAAAGTCACTGGCTCACTTTGTGAGAAAGTACAAGCTTAGAGAGCTGGAACTGCAGCTGATGACCGCTGTCAGTCCACTGCTGCCCAGGCAACCAGGGCATCCATGGATAACAAAAGCATCTAAGTGGCCCTGGGTGATGAGAAGCAGGTTCTAGAGCATGGACAAGGGCAGGCTGAGCGGGTACAATACCTCTGCAAACTATCACTCCACATCTTGCATTTTGCATCTGTCTTCTGGCCATTTCTCTGTGCCCTCTCTTGAACCCATGTGAAGTTTTAACATCTATTTACATGGTCTGATAATCTAAAACAACAGTGGAGGAAGGAGGCTGAAGCAAAATCAGTGCAAAAGGTCTAAAAACAATGTTCTTACACAAGCCGTTGCCATGTATGAGTGACATGTAAACAAAGTTCAGTCAAGGGCAGTAGTGAAGGTTTGCTGCAGTTTTATTTAAAGCATATTAACATTTAATAACATTTCCTGAATTATGCCTTTGTCATGCTTTGGTTACACTACAATATGCAGTGTGTTAAGCTCCATGAGTAATCTCCCTTTGTAAAAATGTTCTCAAAGAATTTCTGAATATCAGCTACTGCAAAATGCACTAGGCAAGTAAGTCAAGGGATGAAGGTAATTTACAAACAAATGGCTTCTCATTTTATGCCACTCCACTTGACAGGGATATGGTCATTTCAAAGACACAAAAGTGAAATCTTACAGGAAGGATAAAAAGAAAAAATGAAAAGTGATATATTATGGTTAAACAGCACATGTAAACTGGGAACTGAATAACTTGTTCAGGCCACTGGTTTGTTTTCAAGAATAAATCAGGAAAAATACATCCTACTATAGCAAGCAGCTAGTGTACATATTAATTAAAAAAAAAAAAAAAAAGGTAAACAAGGAGTATCCAAGAGAAGAAAGTGAAATGAAATTAAAATACTTCATAGGAAGAGAAGAATCAGAGGCAACATCAACTTTAGCAAGTACTTGGGTGTGAAGTGGCTCAGCAGGGAAGCAACCAATGCTTGTCTGATATAGCTATACAAGATGGTACAGGACTTTTATCCATCCCCCTGAATCTAGATTGAAGCTGTCCAAAGGTCCATGATTGATTTAGACCCTTAGGCCTCTTAGGGGCTGGGGTGCATTCAATTCACAGCAGGAACAGTGATTCTGGTTTAAAATTCATCACAAGAATATTGCATTTGCACTCATCCAGCTGCTCTACAAGCCAAAGCAGCCACTGCACAGCTAGAGACAATTAGAGGAATTCACTACATGGCTTCAGTAGTGTATCAAAGAAAGTATAATGTAGATGCAGCTATAGATCCCTGTAATATACTCCAGCAAAAGGCAAGCCTTATCTTGTATGACCTGCTTGTCTTTAAATCAGAAGAATTAGTATGGAACCATTGGAAAATTGGAGATTGAAGAAACATAACATTTAGACATGAAGGTTACTCTTTTCATACTTGGTAGGCGTGTAAAATATGCATGAAAATAAGCAGCTTTTGTGGAGTGGAGGGGACTGTGGAGGTGAATCCCACTACTTCAATTAAAAATCACAATAAAATTAATATGACATTATGATTTCACACTGATTTTTGGACAGACATGAGATCATATGTAAGTGGTATTGAATAAAAATCAGACTTACCAGAATTTTCTTTTAAAAGCAGAATAAACAGAATCTGTGAGAAACTGCATAATTCTTCAGTCATTGTTCTTCAGGTTGAAAATCTTTGGAGGTTATTCACTGTGCCTGTCATCAGTTTTGTCTATCACATTGAAAAACAAAATCACTTTTCCACCATATGAGAACTATTTCTAGGATTAACTTCCTGTCTCCACAATGTGTTCTCAGCTTGGAAACAAAATCCAAACTGTGATCCACTCTTTCTGTTACTGATTCTACAAAGTATGTTTTTGTTTAACTTCTCCTGGGTCATTTCTGGAAAGCTGTTTATTATTATTATGATAATGGATGAATAAAATAAAAAATCTCAACTTCTAAGTAGAGCTTTCAGAATTTCAGTTTCCTTGTTGGAGACAGCATTTCAAAGTCCTAATTTGTGTGTTCCTTGTTCCTTTTGTATGCGTTTGGGATCAGAGTGTATTACCAGACTTGTGGAGTCATCTTGCCCTTTGCATTCAACATAGGACTTTTTGGCCTTTTTAGGTTGTATAGAAAACCCACTAATTTTGCTCTTAACAGTACTGGATTTAAACACATACATACCTGGTTTCATAATTTCTTCTTCAATTTGAATAATCAGTCACACATAACTTCAGCTCAAAATATGTCTTTAAACTTGCTTCATCATTATCTGCAAAATCCCAAAATAAAATTGTTTTGCCAGCAGTGGATTGAACACTACCTGGAAAACTGAACAGAATGGGATTTACAGTTTTCTGTGTCCTTTCTGAATCATCATGGTCAAGCACACTGAGCAACTGATGACAAATCAAATAAAGTCAAGGTGCAAAGTTGGAAAGTAGAAAATAATGACTAAGCAGCAAGTCTTTGCTTCAATATATAATTCTTTTCTTATCACCTACCATTTGAAAAAATAGGTGTTATGATTTTTTTCCAAGCTTATTATTTGTCAACATGTTCTCCAACTATATATCTGTGAATGCAAGATAACCTTTCAGTTTGACTAATGGACTACACAAAGAGTTAGCATTGCTTACCATCGCACTTCTATTAAGAGCATAGAAGCGGGGAAGACAATATTCAAGGAAACAGTTTTCAAAATTTTCTATTTAGTTTTCAAAATCATGATCTGCAGCAAGTCTGACTTTTTTTCCTCTTGAAAATAAAAAAAAACACCTGGAAAGTAAAAAAGGGGTTTTGGGGCTTTTTTTGAGAAAAAAACTATTTCAGAAATCAAAAGGACCTTATTTAAGAAATGGTACTGTACAACTTCACGAGAATTCATTATCTCAGGAGTCCTTCATTTCCTTAGGTCAAAATCCCAAGCATGTTTCAATTTGCCCGTATGGATTTTATGTGGGTACTCTAGGTGTAACTTCAGATGATTTATTGAGATGGGAAACCAGAAAACACAGTTGGGGTTTTATTTGAATGAAAGAACCTTACCCGCCCAGAAAAGCATGCCATGAGAAATCCAAACAATAGTTCCTGTGGGTACCTCTGAAGTAATCGTAGACATTTTTGAAATAATTTTTGAATTTCTGAATTTTTGTCCAATTTCTCCATAAGTTAAATAAAACTCAAAAAAAAATGGTGCAAATTGATAAAAAAGCAAAGTTAAAGGCTCTTAAGAAGTCATTTAGTTCACAGGATCAAGTAGACACTCATCAATGCCAGAGAAGTTAATTTGCCACGTTTTTTAGTTTTCAGTGGTAGAGTTTCATAATGGAGTTTAAAAGAGACAAAGCAAAAGAACAATGTGAATGTTCTGCAGCACAAGAACCATTTTCCTTGACAACTATTCCCTTCCCTGCTGTTGTCAAGGCAGTATCCAAAATTCTGGCAAATTCCAGAACCTGCTACAAGACTTGTTGACACATATACTACATTTCCCAACAGTTGTAGCTGGAAAGGAGAAGACTGCTGCTGTGGAAAATGCCTTATGGTGGAGTAGAGACAGTGGACAATCTGTAAAAGGACCTAGCTATTGAATATTTTAATGTTACCTTCTCCATCATTTTTTTACTATCTTGTCCACTTCACTCATGATAAAGTTTGAAAAGTTTTGAGAAATACAGAGCTGCAACCTGTGGACCAGACATATGCTTCCCTGTGGTGGTAAAATTTGTTAAAAAAATAACCTTTGCTCACTTTGTAAAGGAACAGTAAATGCCTCTTGTAGATAATTTGTAATATCAAAATAATTGCTGTAAGACAACCAATTCTGCAACAGACAAGATTTACCCAAGTGCCACCCAACACTGAGTTCTTCTCCAGACTGTAATGACTGGTCAAAGTCAGTAATTAAGAAATAACTGCAAAGCTGCAATATATGCAGCAGCTGCCTGTGTTCTAGATGTCTAGAGAGAGGGCCCCGGAGAGGGCAGAGGGTGGAGAAAGTGTCATGGTGCATTAAGTCCTTTTTTTGCCATGGTCCTGGAGATCTGCTGTGCCTTTCAACAATTGAGTACTTCTTAGCAATTGGGTATTCCTACCTTGCCCGAAAAACAGAGTATGGAGAGAGGACCCAGCTTTCAATTCTTTTTCTGCAGCAAAATTCAAATAGGTTTGAAAGAGAACAATTCCACCTCTCTGAAATTCCTGCCACTAGAGACTTGCAGGGTTTGTTATTTTTGCTTCTTCTTTCCAAAAGCATAGAACCACAAGATGTTGTGAGCTCAGCTGTGCTGTCCTAGTGCAACTCATTGGAATTTCGTTAAAAGAGCAGAAGTGTTGAGGGTTGGAATCACTACCATTCCAAAAGATTCTGAATCAATCCTTCCTCCCCAGACAGCAATCTTTATGGAAAACTACTAGTTCAAGGGAAACATTACTTTTCCCTTATGTAATTTGGTGTAGAAATAAAAAGTCATTTGAAGAATCAAATGTACTGGAGATGCACTTTCCCCCTTCCATTGAAGGAATGGGAGTAGTGTAGCAATTCAATATACTGCCTTAGAAATCGAAGATTCTCTATTAGTTGCTGAGCAAATAATGCCCAGAAACGCAGGATAGAGCAAGTGGGTAGATGAATCCTGAAGGCTCCTTCCAATCCACTTGGCCATAGTACCCTGACTGCAATCTAGCCTTCTCCACAGTGGAGCAGACCTGGAGATTTTGGTAATCTTTAGCAGACTGTTCTTCCCTGTTTGATTATCACTAGAACTGTCAGTGCTGCCACTAACATTACTTCAGAAACTGTTGCTATTCTAAAATTTTCATCTGCCCCTTTGCCAGAACTTTGAAAGGCTTCAGAAACTCTCAGCAGAGGTGTCATTATCAAACCAGCAACATCAGTCACACGCAACAGGAACCAGCATGCTCAATTAGTCTTAATGTACTGTATTTCTGTTCCTAATTTAACAGCCTTGCAATCTTTCCTGCAGCATCTGTTAGCTGCAGCAAGGTCATCAACTCTTTCATTAGTGTTGAATGGCAGAGAGAACAGGCAACATACAGAGCCTACTCAGAACTCCAGTTTTCCTGAGTGTCACTAATGCTTATTAGTATATATAGCACTGCTTTCCTACAGAGTCACTCTGCCCTTCGGTGGGATTGGAACTGGGTGAGTCATTGACAGTTCTTCAAACTACACTAATTTCAAAGATGGGAAATCCACTGAAGGAAGGACTAGAGATAAACAAACAAACAAGCCAAGAGAGTTTAATAATATGAACCTTACTTTCTCAGCAATAGGAAAAAAAGAACTCGGAGAAGATGTGCAAAGTGTCAAAGGTACACTAGTACTGTTTCACTTCTAATTAACTTCGTAAGAATTCAGTTGCCCATAAGGAATTCTTGAATGTTAGTTCAATGAAAGCATCTAAAGCAGCAGCATAGGCAGGATAATCCAAAAGAAAATGTGTATCTTCTCTCACCTAATTGGTCGTTGGTCATCTAAACTGTAATAAATTGAATCTCAGTGTCCCACATGTAGACATAAAAAGGTATATATAACTAAAATAATGGAACTGTGGAAGTTCACAACTCTGATGCACCCATAGGTTTTAAAGACGTTTTTATGAATATAGACTGTTTGCTAAAATGCTATGTAGAAGAATAAGACCAGCAAGCAGATGAATCAGCACAATGGATATTTCTCTGGTTGTGCTGGTCCCTGGAAGATGTTACAGTATCCTGAAACTGAGGACATAGTCTGAGTGGTAAAGCTTACTTAAGGCTGTCAGAATAATTACCTCGGCTGTCTGTCAATACCCAGAGTTTAAAACACAGTAAAAAACCTAGTGTGTTTTCAACCTGATCAGTTCCCAGTCTGGTTCACTGCAGCTGCACAAAAAACAGGGTTGTCTTTTCCAGCCCATGTATGGTGCCTTTGAGTATATCACAAAAATAAAGGACCTCAGCTCTCCAAAGCAAGCTAGTTATGTCCTTCATATACTTATAGACATGTTTTGCCTCCCTTACTTGAGCTGAGTATCCGGTGAGTAGCCAAGGAGAGTCATTATGGCAGGAAATACTCGGCATCCTGCACAGAGAAATAGGCTATGGCCTTCTTTGTTCTTTTTGCTTCAGTTCCCTACTCATAAAATCAGAATAAGAGCAGTTCCCTTTTCTGTGGAGCTTGCTGTAGGTTGCCAGTGTCTTTGGGGGACTCAGCATCTGAGGCAGCTTGTAAAATCATTGGCACCAGTGCAAAGTAAGTCCAGTGAAGCCGGATAACTTGATAAAGGGAAGCATGCAGGACAAGCCTGAATATACATCTGGATATTGTTCTAAAAAGAGCTCTGCTACATTACAATCAGCTCAAAAGAGGTGCCTACTAAAATTGATTCCTGCGTATTCTTGATCTAATTGGAGGTCTTTACACATAGTATCTGCCTGGAAAAATAATCAGATTTTGTGCTCATTTTAAAACTTCTTTAGCCAGGACAGGCCACATTCTAAAACATATATCTTGTGGTATAAGGATAGTGAGGAATAGAGTTGAATTCTTCATCTAATAAAATGCAGAAGCACACACGTCACCACAACCAAACCTCAAATTCTCTCAGGGTCAAAGTACTATGAATTTTATTTCTGTAACTATAAAAACAAACAAACAAACAAACAAACAAAACCTCAGTCTCATGAGAATACAAAATATAACAGGAGGAGTTACCTATTCAGCTTTTAAGAATGCTTTCAGAGGCACTGGAGCTCTGAACTCCCTAGTTGTTCTTGCTTACTCATTTCAGCTCATTACCTTAATTGCATATATAATGACCAGAAAGGGTGGTTGTAAAAAAAGCTACCCATTTCTGGTCTTCTGAGTTATCTTTCTGTACTTCAAATAGAGGTAGCTGATAATGATCTTATGAATACAAGTTGACATAATTTCTGGAGGAGAGGCTTAAATTATAACTAGGTTGATGATCTGAAAGACTTCCTCTGGGGAAAAAAGAAAAGGATTATAATTTCAAATATTGATGTTGTAAAAAAAAAACAACCCACTTTCAGGGCTTGTTTTCCACTAGAGTCTCAATAGAGAGCTAGAGAAATGGCAGGGCTGTGATACAGACCAAAGAACTAAGACTCATCAAGTAAAGCAAATGAGATCATTATTCAGATTGTTTGAAGCACCTCGGTTGTGAAATTTGTTGTGGTTTTATTGGAGATAGTTTACATTCATTTAATTAAACTATTCACAAGAAACACTGTGTGAATCGCCCAACACTTCTGCTCTTTTAACTAATTTGTGAAAAAATCTTTCAGCAAAGCTATAAGGGACAAGGTTTCTGTGCTTGGTATTTCTAATATTAGAAAATGAAACAGGAAAAATGTCTGGAAAGACCTGCTCATTCTCCAACCATGAGGCCTTTTATGGTTCTGCCCTTTGTTTTCTTGTTTATTTTTTACTTTTTTAAAGAGAACTGATAAACTTCTTTGCAGAACCCTTATAGTGAAAGAGTAGATACATGCTCACTTGTTGATCCAAAGTCAGCAAAATCTGGACCAAGACCACAGCACCACATTATATTTTTCTCTGTACAGCCACACAGGAAGGTATTTGGCATGCCAAGACTCAGTGCAACATGCCAATGTGGTTGATTGACCTTTCCAAAGCAACTAATGCCTCAATTCGTTCCAGCCATTTGATAAAAATGTTTTGCTTTGTCTAGGTCAAGTTAGAGCCATAGGGTTTTAAAAATTACTTAGTTCCCGCAATCTTAAATATGTTTTATTTCTCTGACTCTGAATAAGCATGAGTAAAACAAATATTAAGTGTTTTCCTCAGGAATCATTCTTTATCAGCTATTCATTGCCACCTATTAATACTCTACAAAGGACCTACACAAATAATGGCCTGTGTTTGCAAATACATTCAATGAATATGCAGAGAAACTGAATGTTGATACTGCTAGTTCTGCAGTTCCAGCCATGATATTACCAGGCTTGTACTGCTTAGCTCTATTTCTCCCATGTTTTGCACTTTTCATTTATTTCTGTTCCATCTCTGAGACACTGAGAGAGAATACAGATTGCCAGGAGCTGACATCAATCTTCTGGTAAGCTGTAGTACGGTACCAGTAAAACACATCAAGAGGGAAAATATACTCACAATGACATTTTTATGTTTAGCAGCCAAAAAAAGAAGCAGAGGCAGGGAAGTCAGCTCACTGCATTAGAAAGCGCTTGCTTGTTGGCAGACTGAATTCCTTAATGGCATTCTTAATAAGTCCTTGTTGTCAATTGCTGTTTGCTTTTGCTGTCAGAACTGTCTGCATTAATAATAAATAACTGCTTGGAAGCTACTTACATAAAGCTTTGTTTCCATGTCACTGCCATAGGCAGCATCTCTGAGCAGAAGCGAGAGCACCTTGTGAATGAGTTCACTGAACAGTCCTTTTTAACTCACTTGGGCTGGGCCAGTGTTTCTCTGGACACAGACACACTGGTCTGGACTACAGCATCTCAAGGATGAAGACCTTCAGACTTACGCTGTTAACCTGGTTTGATATCACCTTCTCTCTACATTTACAACTGAGTTAACTCTGCTGTGAACACACACTATTAGCAGTAGTTATGAAAGTAGTGAACTGGGAGACCCTCCAGACAAATGTGAACAGACTAAGTATGCCAATGCCCCAGTGTAATATAGTCCCAGAGGTAGAAGCCTCCTGGCAGATGAGGAAATGTTGCAAGTGAGCTTTCTGGGCAGTCTTGAAAGAGCCTGCAAAAATTACACTGTTTGCAGAACAAATAAAGCAAAGGAAGATGTCTCCTTCCACATGCTGCAATTTCTATCTTTCTGGCTTTTCCTCAAATGCTTTTATTCCCCTCTGGTTAACACCAGCTCTGTATACAGAACATAGAGAGTGCATAAGTTAGACTGGATGTCTGACAGCAAAATTTCAGCTGTGGAGCTCATTTGCTTGCAGTACTTTCTTACTCTAATGATATGCTCTGTGTGAATTCTGGATACTGCTGGGAAGTTGCAGCAAAACTTTTTCTTTGTGAATAATTTTGTGTATAAATGCAATCCAGTAACTGTTGATGGATCACCAGTATATCTTTTCCAGACAAGGTCTGACACCGATTTAGCCCTAGGCAGCTAAATAGCTTTTGAAAACAGCCATCTAGTCTTTTAGGAGTGAACAGTATATAGCATGTGCTATAGTCTTTCTTTGGCTTTAAGAAGGTATTAGTAAGGAAAAGTTTTTAAAGTGGAAAAAATATGCAGTGCTATAACAATTTAAAGGGGAGAAAGTTATAGGAGAAGCCTACAAGCCTCTAAAAGCTAAAAAAATACTAATTCCAACATGTGGTAGTCAAGGTCACATAGAAGTTGTGCAAAAAGGTAGAAAACAGCTTTGCAGGCTGTTGTAAAAGCACAACTATTTACTTGTCCTCAGATATGTAGCCCACACTTACCCTCCCCATCACAATGGCTCCAGTGTCACCTGCATGTGGGGTAGTCGTGTTCATGGAATGTGAAGACAGGCATGACTGAAAACTGCTTAGAGAGAGAGATCTTTTGTGTACCTCCAAGCATCTTCACATAATATGTATAGGACAAACTTTCTCACCTGCCTGGATTTTACTTTACTGGTAAGGAGCACAGTAACACTGCTGGGGTAACTCAAATACTGGCAAAACCACATCATAAAGTACAAATTGGAGTCTAATGCATATTTAAAATTATGCTTTCTTTTTACAGTGGTGAGAGGGTGTGTGATTTCTTTTTTTTGCCAGGTTAGATAATTATAGGTGTCATGTATTTCATGCAGTCCAGAACACATCCCTCATCCTTTCATAACAAGCCCAATAGTAACATTACCATAAAGCTATGAGTATATCTCAATGCATGGGTGATGGGGGAAGATAGAATCTTATTTCTGTCACAATTACAATAGGAAAAATTGTCAGATACAGACAAGATCTTAGCATGACTATTCCTTGTCCTGCAAGAGAACCCTCTTCACCTCTCAAATGCCTTTTCTTTCTTCAAGCAGGCATTGCACATTATGATACCCTGGCTACTGCTAACAAACCATGTCTGCTGCCATGAATCTCCCTGTCAGGGAGCAGCAAGGTCCAGCTGTGCCATAAGGAAAAGGCGGTTGGAAAACAAGCATGACAAAGCAGCTGGCAGACAGAGGGGCCATGTCAGCAAGGGTCGAGTCCCACAGTACCTGAGTGAGGTAACCAGAAAAGGTCTGGTGACTACTCAGCTTAGGCTGAGAGTTCAGATCACCGGACATGTTCATAAAGACAGAGCAGACTGATCAAGTAATGAAGTCAAGCCAACATGTCAAGATCAGGGTCTGGATTAACAGTGTCCTAGGCTGAGGATGGGCATGGCTGTGACATAACTGCAGGGTAGCTCAGGTAGGGATGAGACTAAGAGCCTTGGCCTAAAAGCAACTCTGAATGGATCATCAGACAATGCATCTTCCAGCTTTTTCTTCATAAGGGCTCTTCCCAATGAGCCAGCCTTGAACACAGACAGATAAGCCCTTGGCACCAAGCCCAGGCAGGCAAACTCCCAGGAGGGGAATGTGCTGATACTCTCTGGACTTCCAACATCAGCACTCAATATGGGTTCCCCTTCTAAATGGTGATGATCTCTTGGAAGAAATGAGAACAGAGCTCAAGTGACATTATAAATTTTTAGGAAGACTGTAATATACTTTAGGAGCAAATCTGAGTGTTTGCTTTGAGGTCAAAAAAGACATGGGGGTGTAAGAAGACTTGTAAATCACACAGGATACTCAGTCTAAGAAAATGTAAAAATAAACTGCCATCTGGTTGTGTTTAAAAATGGACAGAGATTGTTGTATTTTAGGTGACATTCATCCTATTTCTCAGTGACAGATGGAAAAAGAATATATATTCACACAATCAAACCCAGACAAGCCTTTATTCTTGGTGTTGAAACCAAGCAGACTCCTTGTCAATGAAAAACACTGAATCAGAATGTGAGATTATAGTTAGATAGATAGCTAGCTGAGTATGCTTAGTGGAAATGGAGAATAACAGCTGAACTACCAAATTAATTTAGATGGAAAAATCAGGGAAAGACTGAGATAAGAGCCTTGTTATGAAGTTCTTTATAAAATCCTCATTAAATGATAAAGTAGGCATTCCTCCAAGCTTACAGAGACCAGCTTTGTTATTTAAAATATTGATTTTGCTAGCTCTTGTGTAACCACTCCCACCCACACCTCCAGGGTACTACAGGTTGTTCCGCTGTTTTCCTCTTTTTCATCAAATAAGGGGGAAGTTAGTTTTGGTCTAGCCCCATGTTGGTAACAAAGAGAGGGGCAGCCAGAATGAAGGATGTTCAAAAGAGAATTAGTTCTTGTGGGAACCTGGTAGGCATTTTGAGCTAGAGTTGATAAGGGATTCAATCACATAAAAACTGAATCTCACAACTGTCTAATACTTAGAAATCTGATTCCAAAATAGAAGCTATACCCCTGTGCCTGGAGTTCTTTGCATAATATATGAGGAGAATCAGCCAGGTCAGGGTAAAATCTATTCAAACAATGAAATATAAAGTGTCTCCTGTGATCCTGGCATCAGATAAGCTGTGTTCCCAGTAGATTCAGGACCTTCAAGGAGTTCCTCTATATTATACTGATAATTTGCTATAAGGCTGTTGGGTGGGTGAGGATTCCATTCACATTTTTCAACTCAGTAGATGCCATTAGGTCCTGCAACACAGTTATTGCACAGTTACAGCTGAAGTGGGTTCACAAAGAATTTAACACAGTTGCATGACGTGCTTGCATATGAATTTCAGATGCAGCATTTAGCAAACAGGATACAACTATCATTCAGAAAAAGCATTTTTTTTCAGTTGAAAATACAGAAGACTAGGAGTTTCTGGAATTCATGTTTGACAGAGGAATTAGTGTTTTAATGTTTATTTTGAACAATAGGAAAAGGTCTGCATAGAAGTGATGCAGTTTTCCTTAGAGCAGTTAGACAAGATTCTCCTTCAGCATTCATGGATCCTTTCTTATCAGTCTCACAATCCAGTTTAGTTTGGGACCTACACTGCATCAAAAGAAGAACAACAAAGCTGGTGAAGGGTCTAGAACACAAGTCCTATGATAAGCAGCTGAGAGAACTGGGATTATTTATCCTGGAGAACAGGCGGCTGATGGGAGACATTAACGCTGGCTAAACTACATTAAAGAAGGCTGTAGCAACGTGGAGGTTGACCTCTTTTCTCAACTAAAAAGTGTTAGTTTAAGACAAACTGGACTCAAGTCGAGCCACAGGAGGTTTAGACTGGGTATTAGGAAAAATTTCTTCACCAAAAGGAACAAATTGGAACAGTCTGCCCTGGGAAGTGGTGGAATCACCATCTCTGGAAGTGTTCAAAAAATACCTGGATGTGGCACTTAGGGGCATGGCTTAGTGGTGGACTTGGCAATGTTAGGGTTATGATTGGACGTGAAATCTTAAGGGTCTTTTCCAACCTAAGTGGTTCTATAATTCTATGATATGGTCATTAAACATGTGGCTTAACACTGTGTGTACAACAAATCACTTAGTGATTCACGCTTTTGAAATTTACACTCCTTGCTTTTAACTTGTACCTCAAGGAATTCACCTGTTTTCATGTCTAAGGCTCTTTAAGGACTTGTCAGTGACTCACATTTATAAAGGCATGTTCTGTATGTACAGCTCCCATTAAATTCACAGGGAGGAGAAGGACCGATAAAAACTGTGTTTTGGAAGAGGGACAACATATTAACATATATCCAGTATTGAAGTCTGACTGAGTAGCAGCCTCTTACCTCCTATCTTCCCTGTCCCTGAGCTAGCTAACTCCTGTAGGACTGGACTGAGATAGTGCTACATAAATAAAAAATTATTATTCTTTCCAAACCAATCAGTGAGTAGGTAGATCATAAATAGACCTTTCTTAAGATTATCAGATTGAAGTAGAATTATATAAACTATATGATCCCTTCTGCTGATGGAAGACATTTTAAATAATATTTCTCTAGGCTTTATTTGGATGGTCAGATGATAACTACCCTATTTCCATTTCTAAATTATTGCCAGAGGAGCCTTAGCTATTGCAATCTAGCAGAGACCAACACTTCATCAGGCTCAAGAGGCAATTAAACTACTGAAGTCTAAAAAAGTGAAGGCATGAACACTTCTTTCAGTGTCTTGAATTAATTGTTCTAAAGGCTTTACTTACCTTCTTGAAATTTTAATATCTGTAAACTGAGATGATTATTTGCATGATGCTAATGAAAGTACTATATATATATATCAAAAGGATAAAAAATCTCCTAACTGCCTCACTTGTAGTGAGTGATTTCCAATAATAAACCTGAGCAGGTTGGAGGCAAAATATTTCAGTGGGTAAATCAAAGATATGTGCTTTAGACTGAGTGCTTTCTCTGGCTTTGCTGCAAGGATGAATAAATTCTGCATGGGTTATTTCACCATATTCAGAGTTCTACCTTTACGCACTGTTCAGGAGTATAAAAAAGAAAAGATGTTTGAGAAAGGAAGTCCCTGGCTGTTCAGGGGAAAATTAATGTATGAAAAGCTGAAGAGTAAAAAAATAAAAACCATCTGAAGCAGAAGCAATATCCAGGGACAGGCTCAGTGCCAAAAGTAGTATTTTGCAGACAAAGTCATTGAAAAGTTTGAAAGTATTAAAAAGTTATCACACTAAAACACTTCCTAGTGTTGTCTCCCTCTTCTTTCAGCCTACATTTTCCCTATTCATTTAATGACTATCAATGACCTTCTATGTTTCCAGGCCAAATGAACCAACAGGCAGATGCTGTAGCCATGTCTGCAATGCATGTCTGTGTACACACCCCAGCTGGAAAGCCCCACTCAGGACCACAGAGCATGCTTTTGCAGCCCTTGTCTCTTGGTGGCCTTGTCACATCTATTTCCCACACCTTCCCAGGGCCCTTCTTCACTCACTTGTTTGCACGTGTGTACTGGTTTGGGCTGGCACAAGAGTTAATTTTCTTCATAGCAGTTCATATGGTGCTGTGCTTTGCATTTGTGACCAAAGGAGTGTTGATAACTGGGATGTTTTAGCTACTGCTGAGCAGTGTTTGGAGAGTATTAAGGACTTTTCTGCCTCTCACTCCAATGCACCAGTGAGGGGGCTGGGGATGCACAAGGTGTTGGGAGGGGACACAGTAGAGACACCTGACCCCAGATGACCAAAGGGATATCACAGATCATATGATGTTGTGCTCAGCAATAAAAGCTGGAGTAAGAAGGAGGAAGAAGGAATATTTGGAGTAATGGTATTTACCATACCAAGTAACCACTGCTGTGATGGAGCCCAGCTTTCCTGGAGATGGCTGAACACCTGCCTAACCATGGGAAAAGTTGAATGAACTCTTTATTTTGTTTTGCTTATGCACAGTTTTTGCTTTACCTATTAAAGTGTCTTTACCTTAATCTACAAGTATTCCCACTGTTATCTTTCTGCATCTCTCCACTCCCCACACGCTGGGGGTGGGGAGTGAGAGGATGCAGTGAGCGAACAGCTGCACAGGGTTGAGCTATCTCCAGTTGTTAACCCACAGCACCACACCAGCTCTGCATCTCTCTTTTTAATATAAAGAGTCTTCCTTTTTACTCACTTTGTCCAATATTTTAGCTTTATTTTATGCAGGGAAGATGAAAATTTATGTCAAGTGCCAGCCTCTCTGGACTACTGCCATTACCTACTGTTTGCCTGTGGTGTCGCGAGGACTAGCACTTGGCAGCATTCTGTGTGGAGCTGTGACCATTTGAACCCACAGGAGTCACCAAGACAGGCAGTGGGACGTACTAGATGACACATGAAAGCTGGGAAACACAAAGATTTTTGTGCTGTCGTAACAGCTGTTGTAACAGCTGTTGCACTCTAATGATCCTTTTATATGTGGTCTGAGACCCATACAGCGAGTAACATCAGGAATTTGGTACTAGGGTGTCCTTCAGCTCCAAGTGAAGGACCATAGTCCTACAGACAGCATCTTCACTAATAGCAGGATGCAATATAGACAGTAACTATAGCTGCAAAGAGAGGTTTCTTTGCCCCTGTCAGTAAATAGTTTCTATTTCCCAAAGTGCCTGACCATGTTGAAGGGCATCAGAGGTCCTTTAATAGCTGGGGTTTCAATATATTTTTTGTTCAGGCATAGCTATTTGATTCAGCAACAACACAGAGTACCTTAGCCCATAAATGTATGAGTGCAGCCTTTACTAAAGCTAGATGAATGTGAAGGGTGGCACCTCTAAGAGTATTCCAGATTTTATAGTCCCACAAGATAAATTTAGGTGCTATAAACCGTAAGTCTACCTGGCTATAAACACTGAAATAAATTATAAAGCGAGTCAGAAATATCTTGTTGGAACTCCTGCAAAAGAGCACATTAATTTATAGACAAAGATTCCTGATGTGGTATTTCAGTATAGTAATTTTCTCTAAAAAACAAGAATGGAAAACAATGCTTTCCACATGCATTTTGTTTTGAAATGTCCATTGACACATGACATAACCATACAGAAGACAAATGAATGGCCTTATAGATGGACTACAAAATTGGCTTTACTTGCACTTGCTCTTCAGTCTACTGGAATTAGCAAATGAAGGCTGCATAAGATGCATGAGTAATTGGAGTCTCTACAGCCAAGTTCATTTTGGGTGAGAGTGCGTGGGCTGAGCCAAGGCATGCTACACAACTGCCATTCATGTGGATGACACCCTTCATTCTTCTCTCCTCAGACAAACAAACTCTTCTTTTCTGTAAATGTCACCGAGTACTGGGTGTGGGGAGAAAAAAGGATCAGAAATCTACTTTAGATTGTTATCATCCAGCATTGTTCTCAAAATTCTTGAGAGAAATACGGATAATTAAACCTTTTATTTTAAGATATTTGGGCACAGCTTCTTAGTTTCAACAGACTGTTTTCTTTCCCCCCTTTTCATACTACTTTCCATCTTCTTCTGCAGATTTCTCTTCTCCTAGGGCCTCATTTCTTTCTCCCAGGAAGTCGTCACTGTGGGCTTTGCTCTTAAGTCTTGCTATAAGAGTTAATAACTCCAGGAACAGAAAAGCTAATTAACCCTGGTCTCCAAAGAATTTGTGTTTTGTGATTGGATTGTTTCATATCTAAAAAATTGTGAGCTGTGATTGAAACTCTCACAGTCAAAGTGTTCATATGTCTTTCTCCTGCATAGACTCTTTGCTGCTTGGTAAGACTTAAATACAACCTCTATATTTTCCATTTGCCTACCACCAATAAATGAATAGGCAAATAAACATCTCTAAGACCTACACTATTTCAGATGTAACCAGCTGGTGATTAAAAACTTACTGAGGGACCAGAGAGACAGGAGAGCAGGCAGAGAGATATAAAGAGACACACGAATGTGTACATATATTAATACAAGTATGTGCTCCATTAAAAAAAAATCACAGTCATCACCAGCACAGACATTCAGTTAAAATGTACACTAACAGCTCATTCTACTGATATTGCATAATTCTGTTCAGGGTCCTGGCTTAAGTTGTCCTGGCAAGAGAGTAATTTTTCCAATATATTTTATGCAGGCACATTTGCACTATCTGGAAGTAAATCCAATACAACTAGGTTGAGACTGCTTTTGTAATTACAGTAGACAAGCTTCTGCACCACGTATTTGTTGAGATTGCTAATATCTTGAATTGACATAATAATTTTCCTTTTAATATGTGCTAGAGTTTGAGATCCTTTCCCTACCTAGTCAGCTTATTACATATACAGAGACAAAAGGTTACCAAACCTTTTTGATCTACAGCCTCCCTGACTTCAGATGTAAAATTCCTGACAATAGGATTACTTTTTTCCAGAACCTTTTGCAGAATGCTTCAAAGTAGTCCACAAGTTGAAACTTCAGGATCTTTCCAAATGTAGTTCAGGTGTATGTTCCAGCTTTGTCTTCATCGCATTCATTCTTCTATTCATGATTCACCTCACAATACGGTTTCCATAGTAGAAAGTAGAATGTTGCATGAGCCAGTAAGGTCATTTGCTTAGTTCAGGCCTGGCCTCATCAACTTAGCTTAAGTGCCTAGTGTGAAGCCTAAGATAAATTTAAACTTGCTTATTTATAAAACCTTCTCACAAAAGCATTGGCATAACATGAAAAGATAAATTTCTGATAATTATTTTTTTTCTAATAATGAAAATGCTGGATGCATTAGACCTTCACTGTCTTTTGCTAGTTGCTTTTAATAAGTACTTCAGAAATAAATCTTCGGTCCCAATGAGAGGCACAAGGTAAAAGTGTGCATGCAAGAACTGTCACATTTTTTTCTATGAATAAGTTTCATACTCAAAAGTTCACATTGCATTTAGATGATTTGGAAATCTATGGGTTTGCTTTCACCAGTAGTGAATTTTGTACTCTGTATAATGAGAAAATTCAAGAGTTCTTTTGCTTGATTTGGCCAGTTGGTTGTTGGGCTGCAAAACAATGTCCAAATTCATTTAACTGGTATTCACAGGGGGAATTTACCATTAATGTAAGGCCATAATTTAACTTTGGAAGGCAGCAATTAAAGTTTATTTGGTTAAATCTCATTGGCTACTGGAAAATCTATCTGGAAATTCCTAATCCTCCTTACTTCAAAACAGAAATCTGATACTATAAATTACCTTGACCATAGGGTATAATTCTAAAGCCTTGTAATTGCAAACGAGAGTAAGACTACACGAGGCTTTTCATTAATGTCTTTACTTACGTGAATATTTCTATCAAGATATCTAAAGCACATTTATACAAAGGTAGGCACTTGCCTGGCTTTGTATCTATTCAGCTGTATCCTGGAAAAGAACAAAAGCTCATATCTAAGTAAAAAATGTAGATCTGTGCTTTTGCTTGCTTTGTAAACATCAATTCACAAAATGGTTGAGGCTGGCAGACACTTGTGGCAGTCATTTGGTTCAATCCTCCTGCTCAGTCAGGACCACCTACAGCCAGTTGCCTAGGTCCATGTCCAGATGGCTTTTGAATATCTCCAGGGCAACCTGCGCTGGTACTCAGCCACCCTCACAGTACAGAAGTGTTTATTGATGTTCAAGAGGGAACCTACTCTTTTTCAGTTTGTGTCCGCTGTCTCTGGTCCTTTCACTGGGCACCAATGAAAAGAGCCTGGTTCTATTTTCTTCATACCTTCCCTTCAGGTACTTGTACACACAGATGCGATCCCTCCTGAGCCTTCTCTTCTCCAGGCTGCAAAGTCCCAGCTCTTTCAGCTTTTCCTCATATGAGAGATGCTCCAGTCTGTTAATCATCTTATTAGCCATTCACTGCGCTCTCTCCAGTATATCCATGTCTCTCTTGTACTGGGGAGCCCAGAACTGGACCCAACACTCCAGGTGTGATCTCACCAGTGCTGAGTAGAGGGGGAAGCTCACTTCCCTTGATCTGCTGGCAGCACTTCTCCTAATGCAGCCCAAGATAGCATTAGCTGCCTTCTCCATATGGGCACATGGCTGGCTCATGTTCAACTTGGTGTCTACCAGGACCTCCAGCCAGTTGGTTCCCAGCCTATGCTCATGCCTGGGGCTGTTCCTCCCCAGGTGCAGGACTCTGTGCTTCTACTTGTTGAACTTTGTGAGGTTCCTGTCAGCCCATTTCTCCAGCCTGTCAAGATTTCCCTGGATGGCAGCACAGCCCTCTGGCATATCAGCTTCACCTTCTTGTTTGGTGTCATCTGCAAATACGCTGAGGGTGCACTTTGCTCCATCACTCAGATGAACCTGATTCATGAGGTTTTTCTCTTTGCAGCTATCCTAGATCCCTCCTCATAAGGCCATGGACTGTCATACCTACAGACTATATAAACTTAAGAATGCTCTGTGTTAAATTTCCAGAAATGTGTGAGTGTACATGTTCTCTCTGTTATTCATCTAACTTCTCTGACCCTACATCTAGGGAAATTTCGGGAGGAGTAATGTTATCAAACATCAGTAGGAATTTTTGCACTCCAAACACAATTCAACAGGGCTGTGATACAGACAATTCTCATCAATGTCTTTCTATAAATTCAACTGCATACATTCTCTAACACCTTTAATGACCTCATTTATTTTCAGCTTTAATGACAGCATGGGAGTACTTGAACAGCACTAAGACTTGCCTTGCCTCAAGGAATAAATACCAATAGAGATATCTAGACTGCAGAGTAGATGTGCTCTCCAGCATCTTTCAGTCCTGCTCCTCTAGTTACTTAGCATCAGCTCCTTATTCCCAATAATATGATAATCCTCATATTGCTGTAACACAGAAACACTGTCACTGAGATGGCTTGGAAACCATATGCCTGAGGTGTTCATGAGGAAAGTAGAGGGAGACCTTTCATGCAGCATACCACTAAAATGTCTAAATTCACAACCAGCCAGCATTCCTTCCAGTAAAGATGCAGAAGAAAAATGGTTTCCCTGTTCCTGGCAGTGACTGGCACAGACTACCAGCATAAGCCCCAAGTGGCTTTTCTTAACAAAGAGCAACCCTCAGCCACTACATCACATGTATATTACAGGCATGTACATCCCTAGCCCACACCAAGGTAGGTTTATTCTTGTTATATATATATAACAAGATATATATATATATATATATATATGTTATGATATAAATGGAAACAAGGGCATACAGTTTTGACTGCTCCATACTATCATACAAAGTCACGAGCTTATTCAATACTAATTCCACCATGGTCTGGACTGAATCCAACTCAAAATGGATGCATTTAAAGTCCCTTCTTCCCAAGTGCTCTAGGATAGAGCCAATTAAAGAGTTCCAAAGGTCTTGGAAAATCATAAAATGTAGAACAGCAGCGAACGAGTACCTTGCCGACCCAGCCTAATAAACTAGCTGCTTCAATGGGTGATAAAAGAACCTTGAGTAACAGTGGTTTTAACTGCTCATGAGTTTTTATAGTCACTAATTTAGCCACTATCTCTGCAATTTCTTTATGACCCAATTACCAGCAGATCTTGCATATGGCCTTCTGCACTTTCAGAATAGATAGAACACTTTAAAATATTTTTCCAACTTTGAAAATGTACAGGGCTGCCTTCAGTTAACTCAGGGGAAAAATGCATCATGAAGAACAAGTACTTTGTGTAGGTAATGCTACCAGTCAATTTAGGAATGTTGTTGGACTTCTTTTTTTTTTAATCTGGTCAGTGTATCAGTTTCAAGCCTGCAGCTTGAAGCAACTTTTCTGAGTAGTGTTGTGTCTTGGGTTTCTGTGTGCTTGATGTAAAAAAGAGCCTCAACTTTTACAAAATGAAATCTTGTAACTACTCCCGCATGAATAAAACTGGTTAACAAAACAGTTAGACTGCACTGTAGTTTGAAATACAATTATTTTCTCACATGATATAAATTGTTCTTAGCAAATAGTTGTCTAAATCATTAAATGATTCACCTAATTTCTCCAAGTCTTATTTAATAAGTCGTTTTCATATTATGCTTTGACAGTTGACTTTTTGTTTGCTTACTTGTTTGCTTGCATTCCCTGAATGATCCGTCTCTTAATTTGTATGTTCTCAATGGCTGGAATTGTCTCAATTCTGTGCTCCTGTAATACTTAGAACTGTTGTGATTGAAACTGTTTATTGCCATCACCATCCAAATAATAAATAATAACTGTCTGAGGCACTTAGCAGCTTTCTTTTCCTTTTGAAATGGCAATATTAAAAGAATTGACTCTTTTCCCAGCACTGCATGTTCTCTTTTCATTAGTCTTTATAAAAACCACACAAACTCTCAAACTTCTAACTTTCCCTGAAAAGAAACCCTGCTAGTTTTAACTCCTCTTAGTCTCAGATCCCTTCCCTACCATTATCTGCCATTAAAAGTAAGACTAAACAAAAAAAGAGCCTCATTTCCATATTTTTCTAAAAAAACCCCAGATTTTTACAATCTGTACATTCATGAGTACCATTAGTTTTTCAAGATTATCTAGGGCTTTGTATGACTGAGTCGGTGTGCCTGTGCAGTACAACAGTGTGACTCCACAGAACCCTCTGTAGGTTTTTTAGAGGAAGATAAGGACACCAGAACAATTCCTCCAAGGTAGGCATCACCAGCTGTAGGGTGCAGCCGAATGGTGAGGAGGGGTACGAATAGCAGTGCAACTCTGTTTCTTTCTTGGATACATTCAGCCTGAACTTAGCAAAGTTACATGAGATTATAGCAGTGTGGTAGTAATGGCTTGGGTTTATTATCTGAATTTTTTTCAGTGCTTTGTAACTCATTTCATTGTCTCTTACACAGCAGTCCGCTCTGCTCAGGCCTCAGTGCCCAGGGCCCACTTCTGTCTCCCAGATCCTATGGGGGAATGTCAGCTCTTGCAGAAACAAGACAGGAACAGAAAGCCAAGATTTTCCCTGTATTTCCACATGGCAGAAGAGTCTCCCTCATGCGGCATCATGTGGAAATTCTACAAGTTGTAGCAGGTGGGTTGGTGGAGGTTTTTTAACCCACTTCTGGAGCAACAGCTGTGTAATTACAGAGTTTTGATCTGATATCAAGGAAATGTACATTGCAGGGGTGCTGTGAATTATAAGTTCTTTTTGGTGGTTCAGGTAAATCCACCTGCACATTCACATTTCCAATCAGTATAAAAAGCTGTCTAAAAATTCCATCATTAAAAAACCCCATCATTCTACAGCATGTGATTGCATGAACACGAAAAAAAAATCAAAATGCCCTCCTAAAGCATTTGAGAACTAAAGTTGAAAACTGCAGTACAGGAGACAGTGTATATTGCCTGCAAACCATTCCAGTGAGGACTGCCATTAGCTGATGTCATGCAATCAGCCGAAGATAATGACCTGAAGGCAGATGGATACCTAATACGTGATTCATAGTGCACTAAGTGTCAGCACTCAAAACTGTATAATCCCTGTCTTTCTCTTGGCACATTTAGCAGCCACTACATACCAGAACCTCTGCTATTGGTGCCACTCCTTGACATAAGGTTGTGAATGTGACCAGCTGTAGCCTGAAATGTGTCCCCGCTGTTGGCCACCATGGGTCTGAAGAACTTTATAGTACTTACAAGGTACATGTCTACAGTTATAGTTGAGATATGACAGGCCTACACTCATATCCCTGCAGTTACATTGCACATGTTCTGTCTCACTTGGAGAGTGACGTGGACACAGCTGGCCCTGGTGTCATGCACGACAAACAGCTGGCCCTGTAGAGATTCTGGTCAAGCTGCCTCCCACGGAGTTCAAATCGCCTCCACCATGACATTCCATAATGCAGCCTGTTTCTTTGCTCTCCTTTTCCCTTCTTCATGGACTGCAGCCTGTCTCAACATATTTCTGCAGCAAAATTGGCCAGAACACTGAGTGAGGTGCCAAGTAAGGTGCCTTATGCCAGCAGATCAATTGAGTCACAGATTGCACAGCTTAGGGCAGGGAAACCATTAAAAACATCTTGCCTTCCCCTAAAGGCTTGTGGATTTGGTATTGTGCATATGGATACCATTATGGAAAATCCTGACTGAAAACAATGGGAGTTTGGGGCGCAGGAAGGGAATGACACTCCTGTAATATTCTCAAGCTTTCATGCAGCGCTGTTCAGATATAGCTTTTTGATGGCCAAATTTACTGCTGGTATGAAACTCTATTACTTTTTGAGTGATTACTAAACAGATGAATCTGGTGTTAGATTATGTTCTAAATGGTGGCATGGTATTCCTTTTACTCCACATAGCTAGAAGCAGTGGAATTAACAGGAAAGTTAAGTATATCAAACACAAATCGAAGGAAACAGAAGTCAAGAGGAAAGGAGTGGCCTTATAACCAGAACCCAGGGTTAGGAGTTAGGAAATTTCAATTTCCAAGGCTTCCTGAATAAAGTCACTTTGCTTCTCTGCGCCACAGGGGGATATCTGTAATCACACTGCACAGCATCTCACTGCACTTACCCTTATGAGACTCATACATTTATTTTGTTGACTTTACTCCTTGTAATAAGAAGGGGTTAATTCTTGTTAACTGCCTGGATGTCTGTTTGACTGAGGTCATAAGTTTCATTGGCGTAAACAACCTGTATTTCTATACCAAAATTAAATTATTGAATCTAGTAATTTAATTCAAGAGTACTTGTTCCCGTAGTCTTCTCCTGTGGGAGAGGAGTATGAGAAAGAATATTCCGTAGAAACTGTGTGGAGGTCATACTGCACAGGGAGAAGGTGGGGTTGTGGAAGGACATTTCTCTTCAGATTAGGTGGGTGTATTTACTGGCAGGAGAATGTGGTTTGACACATGAAGGAGGTACCTACCATTCCAGGCAAATACCAACATGCAGTTTGTAACAGGCCACAAGGACTTTGGATAGAAGCTGCAGTAAAAGCCATTTTAAAGTAACTGCAATCTCGTTATCCTAAACAGAGGCAAATTCATAAACTATTACTTTAGGAGGGGAAAAAAATCCAAACATTTTTCATTGGCAGAATCACAGAATGGGCAAGGTTAAAGGGGACCACAGTGAGTCATCTGGCCCAAGATCCCTGCTCAAGCAGGGTGGTCCTAGACCTCATCTCAGTCTNTGGCTGTTGCTGCTGCTGCGCCTGCGCGGGCGGTTCCCGGGCGGCTGGGTGGCCGCGGCCGGCGCTGCTGCGTGCCGCTGCCGCGGGGTATGGTAGGCAAGGGGCCGCTGCTGCGCCTGCTGACCGCCATCAACCGCAGGAGGATGAAGCTGCTCATGGGGCTCGCCTTCGTCGCCTACGTCGCCTGTGAGTGAGCGGGAGTGGGGGCGGGTCTGGCCCGGCC
>VWZG01000689.1:56352-90569 GCA_013396735.1 Grallaria varia | reverse complement strand
CCGGTTGTGGGGGCGCCGCAGCGCGGCTGCCCCGGCGGGGCAGGGGCTCTCCGCGGCTCTGTGCGGCGGGACTGGGGGTTCTCCCCTTTCTCTGCCCTACGGAAACTTCCCCGAGCCCTGCCGTGCCGTGCCGTGCCATGGCGGAGGTCCCCGGCAGCCCTGCCCCGTCCCCAGGGCTCACGGCCAGCGCTGCGAGCGGGACGTGGCTCGGCGGTGTTTTCGCAGCCGCTCCTCAGACCGCGCTTTGTCCGCCTTGCTCAGCGGCCTGAGGTGAGCTGCCCGCAGGGAAGTTTTTCCAAGGCAGGCCTCGTGTCTGGTTTTGTAAAATCCTCCCGAGCCCTTTGAGGAGGCTAAATAAGTGTTTGTTTATTAACTGGGCGCGTAGCTGGAGTCTTAAGAGCCAGGAGAGAGGCGCAGGGGTATTTGCGAAAATCTTAGAATAGCCGGTGACGGGCATGTTTATGGCTTCGGTTACTAGCTGTGAGTCAAATAGAGTCGAATTTAAAGTGTTGTCCTGTCAGCTCTCTTCCCTTTCTTGTTTTTTTCCTGTTGCATTTTTTAATTTATTTTATTTCAGCCTGGTTTGTTTTCAGACTTAGTTGGGTTTTATGTAGACAGCACTATGCCTTGTCAGCTTAGCTACGCTTTCTCTTGATGCTTCAAAGTACATATAGGTGAGCTAGCTTTGGGGATGGGTGTGCACATAAGATTTAGGATCCTCCCTTTGCCTTTGGGAGGGTGTAGAGGTACAAAACAAGTATTTTTATGAAGAAGGGATGGTGTTTCCTACCACAGAAACACAACACGGGAACTCCCTTTATTACCATATGCTACTGTGCTTACAGGACTATTCAGATATTGCTGTTATAATTGAAGTTGTGTGCCAGCTCTGACTTTCAGGACAGTTTGTTTGTCCAAGTGACTTCTGGTCCCATGCATATGGACAGTTTAATGTTTGTTCTTATTTTGAAAGGGCCAAAAATGATAATTGTCAAAACAGAGGTAGCTGTGAAAATACTAGATTTGAGTGGCAGTTGACATGGTCATTGGGCTATTGATTAGATTCTGTGGACAATAGTTGGTTTTTGCTTTCTAGCTTTGTGAGTAAAAGCCTTAAGAAGTCTTCTGACTGTACTTTGGGATTCAGAAAAAAAGTGGAGGAGGAGAGGCACTGCAGGTCAAGGTGGCAAAAAGTAGCTTGAAAAGGGATTTGGGTGGTGCCTGATGGGAGTCTATTTTTTGCAAATCTAACATGTCAAATTGCTGTGCTTTTCCATCTTTTAACTAGGGATCAAAAGTAATGAAATCCTGAGGTATGGCTCTGGTGTCATCAACATAGTGTGATATGCTAGCAGATGCCACTGGTCTAATAGATTCTAGAGAGGCTATTTTTTGTTTGCTTTTCTATGGAAGTGATTATGATCCCATCCCCCTGTCCTAAAAGTGTGCTCCTTGCAATCTTACTGAATCATCACTGTGCTCTGGTTGCAGTCAGATAATGCCAGACTAAAATAGCATAGAATCGGAGAAAACTGAGCTGCTGGTGTAGGTGTATGTGCTGGCACTTCTTCTATTCCTTCCTTCTCAAGTACTCTCCAAATGACTGAGTGTTTTTAGGCTGTGCACTTCCTTTCCACGAATTTCCATTCAGTGTTAGTTCATGGGCAATCAGTTTTGGAGCACATGTTACAGGGAATTGTGAACTGGAGGATACGACTTTTTTTGATAGTGCCATTTTGTCAGTCTATGTGTGAAACTGAGCAAATGTGTAGGAGGTGTCTTTTAGAACAGTGTCTTATTTCATGAAAAGCTTCTGCCTTTGAATGTAAATTTGTTACGAACTTGCCTGCAGAACTTCTCTGTGAGAGTTTGCAAGCTAGAGGAAGAAGTTTGCAAGCTTTTTGCAGGCCATTGAAAGGCTTTCGGCTATTTCAGCCTCAAGAGTCACTGAGTGGCTCCCTTGGTAGTTTCACAGCACAAGGCATTGCATGACTAGGTTGTCTCAGCTATCTCTGCTCCACATCTGTTTCCCACCAGCATACACCACATACAGTGACTTAAATTTCTGTGGTGTGCATCAGAAGAAGGAACCAGTCTGGACTGAGATCAGCCTTTCATGTTATAGCCACTTGGCAGTGTGGGTATTTGACAGCTGTTTTGGCCCAGCTTGAGGGGGTTGTGTACGGTGGTGAAATGGGCAGCTGGGAGTGCTGTTGGCAGCATTGCAGTCACGTGCTTTGCAGTGTCTCACCTTAGGAGTCTCGTTTACTTTGGTTGAAGAACCACTGTGACACGAGGTGCACAGTCAGGGTCATATTAAAGATCCGTAGAACTCTTTATGGACTTCACTGGTTTCCCTAGAAGCACTTAAAGTCAGAAAAATACTTACTTTACATCTGCGTTTGAATTACATTAATATTGATGCCTCGTTTCTGTAAATCTAGTTTATATTATTTTTAAAAAAAATCATTTACTTGAAACAGTGTGCTATGTATAGTTTGTGTGTATAAAAATAGAAGTCAAAAGGATCATTTCTGTGCAGCAGGCAGTTAAAAGCTGTCATAACTTAAGTAACTCTCCCCTGGGAAAACTGAACAGAGTTTAACATTTGCCTTTGTCTTTTCTGTAGGCCTTGGGTGAAAGGGGTGATGCTGTTCCCCATCACCCAAGTGATTACTCTAGAGGTACCACAGCTAGCGAGCTGCCTGAATCACTCTAATCTGTTACAGTGCTGCTCAGTTTTGTTTTAAATACTCTTCAGAATTAGCTTAGTTGACTCACTTGCAGTGCTGTCTTCTGTGAACCTTGCATGGCTATACTGTGCTACATATAGTGGGAAACCTTGCCCAGAGGTTGAATTTGCATTGTCTTTTAAAGGGACAAAGTCTTTCACTACAACTTTTCTCTGATTTAACTGCCTGCAAGATAGTGCAGGAGGGCAGTGCTAACCAAAGTGGGGTGGAGAGGCCTGAGGAGCTGGACTGAAACAAATCCTTTGAGCCGTGGGCTGCACTTATATCATGCTGAAGCTGTTCTGAAACCACAGCTTCAGAACATAAGGTGATTGTAAGCACAAGTGAAGTGGATTTAATTGATTTTTGTTGTCTGTAATGAGAAATGGAGTTGGATCATAAAAGGGCAACCAATTAAATTGATAATGTTAAAAAAAATCTTCAATGTCGCCGCAATATGAATAACTTTTATACAGACTCAGAGTTTTGTTTTTAAAAATCCCACCTGTTTGTTGGTATGTCAATACATAAGCACTTTAAACTCATTCCCTTGGACATTTTAAATGTTTATTCAGCTTTATGTGAACATTCTGACATGCTTCGGTGTGGTTGTCTTTGTAAAATCAGGACCTTGTTTAAGTTGTTGGAAATACAGTGTGAAATCTTGTAGCCAGGATTTAAAGACCAGACCTTGTCAATCTGCGTGGTTCGCTTTAATCTTGATGCTACCGTAAGTAACCTGCTCATGTCTTGGTATGACTAGGGAGTTGTGTGTTGTTAATGAAAGAGTTTAGTGCTCTATTTCTGGTAAAGTAGAACAGTTCTCTTTAGTCATTTGTAGATCAAAAAGTTCTCGGGAAGTATATCAGTAGCCTTGTTTCTTTTCTCAGGGGAAAATAGAATAGTAGGGTGCTGTCATGAGATCCAAGCTTAAGACCTGGTTTCCTTTATAAGATAAATTACAGCACAGATACTGAAACACTTTATAATGAAATATCAAAATAATGTGAGGGAAATACATCATGCAGAATAGTGGCTTGACTCCTTCCAGCATTGCTAGTTTCCATGGTTGTTATCCTTTGTTTTACAAGATTAAACATTTGGGTTTTTGTCAGATTTCCATCAGCTAGGAAGAATGTAATACTTCTCAGAATATCAAGGTGTGAGTCTGCTTTTCAGTTTTAATCTTACCAGCCCCTCGTGTGTTGCTTGTCTTGCATATGTTCAAAACTAAGGTTAAATGCTACTTAATGTTTTGTTTCGATAAGCTTTTACTTCCACTTTTCGTAACAGAAAAGTAGCTGTCAATGTGGTCCTGTTCTATTGCTTCAGGCTGGTTGTCTCAATGTTATTCAGCACTGATGTGGAGCATACCAGAAATCTTCCTTCCCCCGCTGTTTTACAGCGAGATGTCAGGATTGGCTAGCTATGGAAGAGTTAGAAATGGTTGTATGTGACATCAGGTTCACCTGCTTTTTGTGTCGGCGTGCTGTGGTCTCTCCACCAAAAATAATCAAACCCAAAACATAAGCTTTCTGGCTTCATGTACTCTGACTATGCTTTGCTAGCCATCATGTTTTAAACAATTTTTTTGGCATTCTGGAGAAATGAATGCTTACAGTTCCTGTCTTATTTTGATTTAATGTTTGTCTTTAATATTTTATTTCCACTTAATATTTGTTTTTTCAGTGTCTTGTGCAGGAGGTGGTGCTACCAGCATTCTGCTCGAGAACTAACACTCTTAGATCTTTCATCTTTACCCTTTTTGCAAAAGCAAAATGTCTTCCTGACATTGATATTAAGTTCTTGTTTCTTTTCTCTAATATTGGTTCACCAAAGCAGAGTTTGGTTGAAACTGATAGTTTTCAGTATCTTGTTTATGGACTATAGGGAGGGAGAGATGGGTATTACTGCCCCAGTGTACCTGATGGAGTTTGTGAAAGGTAGCTGGGAAAAGTGAGTTTGTTTCAGTTACAGTGCTGATCATTGCAGCATTCTGTGTATCCACTGAAAACAATCTTAGCGGTCAGTGGATGAGTAGTGGTAAAGAATGATATGCTAAGGTTATGAGACAGAAAGGAGCAGGAACACTGAACAGAGTACTGGAAAAAAGACTTCTCACTGAAAATTTGGAAGGAATTTGCCATTTGGGAAACTAAGAACAGAATTGGGTCATGGAGTGATGATGGTAATTGAAATGTAACAAAAAGTATCCTTTGTTAGCTTCCCATCCAGTGTGAAGCCTCATTAAGTCTTGTAAAGAAAGAAAATTTGCATGATGTAATTTCTCACAGCTGTGGGAGGGTATCAATTTGGCACAGTTTTAGTGCTTGTTCTTAAGAGAGGGTAAGAAAATGTCCTGGTGACTATATTGGCTTTGTTTTGCTAGTTGGTGACTAGAGGAGGTATTGACCTAGAGTGGTAGTGATAGTGTCCAAATTGAAGAGAGCACACCTTTCCCTTCGAAAACCCAGTGGGAAAAGCTGCAGTTCCTATCTTCAGTTTGGGGCAGGAATTTTAATGTTGAGCAAGGCAGCAGTTCAGGAAATAACACAGGAAGAACTACTTACCATACAGAAATCTGCATAGACTTACCAGGGGTGTATTTTTTTGATCTGTTTTAATATTCAAATTGTTGTATGTTCTCCAAATGTATAATCATAAACTTCACTCAGGAAGGTGACCTTTCATAATACAAAGTTATGATTAGTAATTGTATGTTGTTATCTCCACTAATATTGCAAAATACTCTCCTCAGTATAGTAATTTTCTAAAGCAAATTAACAAACGGCTGGAATTACAGATGAATTACAATTGAAGTTTTTTCTTGTGGAATCTAGACTAAAAGGCGGTTTGAAATGTATCGGCCAAATCATAGAGTGGTTTGTGTTGGAAGGGACCCTTAAAGATCATCCAGTCCAGCCCCCTCACTGCAATGGGCAAGGACATCTTTCACTAGATCAGGTTGCTTAGACCCCCATCCAACCCAGACTTGCATGTTTCCAGGAATGGGCCAGGCAACCTGTTCCTCTGGCTCACCACTGTCATAGTAAAGAATTGCTTCCTTGTATCTGATTTAAACCTACTCTCAGGTTAACCCCATTGCCTCTTAAGGGTCCTGTCACTATAGGTTTTGGTCAAAAGTTTCTCTTCATTGTTCTTATAAGCCCCCTTTAAGTATTGAAAGGCCGCATTAAGTTCTCTCCAGGCAGAACAACTCCAACTCTCTCAGCCTGTCTTCACAGGAGAGGTGTTTCATCTCTTTGACCTTTTTTTGTGGCCCTTTTTGGACCCTCTCTAAACGGCCAGTCTCTTTCTTGTGCTGGGGCCCCTTGAGCTGGATGCAGGTGGAATAGAGGGGGAGAATCATCTCACTTGCCCTGGTGACCACACTTCTTTTGATGCAGCCTAGGATATATTTTCCTTTCTGTACTGTAAGAGCATATCACCATTTCATGTCCTATTTTTCCCCCAGTACCCTTAAGTCCTTTTTGATAGGGGTACTCTGAGTCCATTTGTAACCAGTCTGTGCTGATATTGGTGGTTGCCCTGATCCAGGTGCAGGACCTTGCACTTCGCCTTGTTGAACTTTGAGGTTCATATTCGCCCACTCCTCAAGCTTATCAGTGTTGCTCTGGATGACATCTCTTCCCTCAATAGCACTTCTCAGCTCACTGTCATCTGCAGACATGCTAGGGGTACACTCAATCCTTTTTTCTTTGTCATTAATAAAGATACTGAACAGTTCTGGTCCCAGTGTACACCCCTGAGGGACATCACTTGTTAATGATCTCCCTTTGGATATGAAGCCATTGACCACAACTCTTCGGATGTGACCACTCAGTCAATTCACGGAAACACAGAATATGCTGAGTTGGAAGGGACCCACAAGGATCATCAAGTCCAACTCTTAGCTCTGCTTGGGACCATCCCCAGGAGTCATACCATGTGACTGAGAGTATCACCCAAGCACTTCTTGGACTCTGTCAGACGGTGCTGTGACCACTTCCCTGGGGAGCCTGTTTCAGTGCCCAGCCACCCTCTGGGTGAAGAACCCTTTTCTAATATCCAACCTAAACCTCCCCTGACACAACTTCACACTATTCCCTTGGGTCTTGCCACTGGTCACCACAGAAAAGAGATCAGTGCCTGCCCCTCCTCTTCCCCTCACCAGGAAGTTATAACTGCAATGAGGTCTCCTCCTCTCCAGGCTGAACAGACCAAGTGCCCTCAGCTGCTCCGCATATGGCTTCCCCTTAAGGCCCTTTACCATCTTTGTTGCCCTCCTTGGGACTCTTTTGAGCTTTATGTATTCCTCTTTTGAGCTTTAAATATTTCTTATATTGTGTTGCCCAAAACTACATGCAATATTCAAGGTGAGGCCACCCCAGTGCATAGCAGAGCAGGACAGTCCTCTCCACTGACCAGCGGGTGATGCTTTACATGATGCCCCCCAGGACAGGGTTGGCCCTCCTGGCGGCCAGGGGACTGCTGACTCATATTCAGCTTGCTGTCAGCCAGTCTGTACATACATCTGAGGTTGTCCCATTTCAGGTGCAGAATCCAGCACTTCCCCTTGTTGAACTTCATATGGTTGGTGATTGCCCAGCCCTGTAATTTATCAAGATCCTTATCCATTGAGTAGTCCATCAAATCTGTATTTCTCCAATTTAGTGACAAGGGTGTTTTACGGCAAAAGGGAAAGAATTGTTTTCTTTACGTTATTAAATATGTAACTTAATGAAATTAAAACGTTAATGCATCTCTAGTGATGCAACAGTAGTAAAAAGCATTTTATGAGCTCCCTTTGCTTACTTTCCGTTTTTGTGAGGTTTTCCTCTGAAGACAAAAACCTTATTCTACCAGGAGACTGAAGTTGTTGAGTGACTGTGGAGACTCAGATNGGTGATTGCCCAGCCCTGTAATTTATCAAGATCCTTATCCATTGAGTAGTCCATCAAATCTGTATTTCTCCAATTTAGTGACAAGGGTGTTTTACGGCAAAAGGGAAAGAATTGTTTTCTTTACGTTATTAAATATGTAACTTAATGAAATTAAAACGTTAATGCATCTCTAGTGATGCAACAGTAGTAAAAAGCATTTTATGAGCTCCCTTTGCTTACTTTCCGTTTTTGTGAGGTTTTCCTCTGAAGACAAAAACCTTATTCTACCAGGAGACTGAAGTTGTTGAGTGACTGTGGAGACTCAGATTTAAGGAAAAGAAAAAAAAAAAATCCACCTTGTTTTAAATGACATTGCATTTGTCTGAAATGGAAAGTTTGACTGAAGTGATTCATCCTGAATGTTCAGAGCTTAGGATTTTGCTCTAGAAAGTCAGGTTATGACTGTATATCTATTCATAGTGTTCCTGCATGCTGTTTCTGTTGATAGTAAAATCTGTAACAAGCTCGTCATGTAGTCTTTTTATTCTGAGAAGCAGAGGTCATAAGGAGAGTGATACGGGGAAAAAATTCTGTTCTTTCAGCTAAATCTACTTAGACAAAAGTTAGTGTAAAAGCTTGTTTAACAGACTGTCTTGAAAATGCAAACAAAGCAGTTGGGAAAGAAAATGGTTTTAAAAGGGATTACATCTGGCTTTGCCACAGCTTGATCTCCATGGACATCATGGTTTTTAAAACATCTGTTTTAAAATGGCATGCTGAAACTAATGTTGTCACTAGGAATTTCAGATTATGAGGGAATATTAGTGCTGGTGCCCTGTAATAGTCTATGACTTGATTTTAATGTCATTTAAAGGGACCCAGAGAAGAGGGCTCGTCCTGTGTTAAAGGTACACGCTTCTTCTGAGATTTTTTTTTTTCCCACCTTCAGAATGTGATAGTGTTTATTTTTGTGGTTCCCCAGCCTATATGAATGAGTTAAAGCATGCAAAGTTCTCTTAGCATAGTAATCTCTGTTTTATAGAAACCTATACAATGAGTATTATTGCAGATGACAGACTCAAAGGACATTCAGATGAAAACATTTATCCTGCTGCTATATTCTGGGTATCTAGAAGGATAACTCTTGCCTTCTGTGAAGTGCAGCTGGTCAGAGTTAAAACCTGACTGTGACAGGGAAGTGTCCATTCCATAGTGGATGCTCAGCAGAACCCCAGGAAAGTGCTTAGGGTGTCTGTTGTACTTTTTCGGGTGTGATTTAACAGATTTTGTAGTTTATTTTGTTTTGTTTGTTTCACTTAGTGCAGGCAGGGTTGGCTTGTATCCCAAGGATAGCTTTTGGACTATTCCTTTGCTGACAGTATCTCAGTCACTGCACTGCTCTGCATCCAGCATCGTTCCAGAAAGGGGCTTCCCTAGAAAAACCTATTCAAACTTTTTAATTTCCAAGAATATAAATATATTCATTAGAAAAAAAAAACCAACACATTCTTTACTCATATGTGACGGATTGACTTTTGTTAGGGTAGTTTTGAGAAGTCTTGAAAAACCGTAAGGCTGTGCTTGCCAAGCAGTTCTAGCTTAACTCTCAGAGGCTGGGGTAAAAAACAAAACCAGACAGCAAACCAAACAATAAAGAGGATTGGGGTTTTCTGAAAACCTTGGCGATTGTTTAGTCAGCAAAATGTAAGTACCTCTTCAATAACAATACTGTGATTAAGGCTTTAAGAAACAAATCTTCTCATTTCTAAAAGTATCAGCTATTCATCACTACACCCAGGGCATGTTGTTCTTCTCTGGAAGCTGTTACTTCAAAGTGTAATGTCTGTGGGAGTGATTAATGACTGATGTATTTTTAATCTTTATGGTAATTGCAATTAATCCTTGCAAAAATGCTACAATAAAAGTTATTTCTCTCATTTTATGTAAGGGATACAGAGAAGAAAATATATCCCAGAATAGATAGAGTCAAAATAGGACTAAAGGCCTTTTTCCTGCAGGCCCTTAAACCAGGTTTTCATGTGTCTTAGAACATTCCAGATATTATTATCATTTCCCTAATGGTAGCTTATTATTACCTTAATCAGTCATTGGGTGAGGTTTACAATTAGACTTTGAGAGAATAAGCAGAACCTCTGTCTCTCTCTGTTTTGTAGATGATTGTCTTAATTGTTGGGTTACAAGTCATGCTTCTGTCTAGTCCAGTTAATCATGAATTCTTCTCTTGCCCAGAGTTTCAGTAGACAGAAGGAAGCCTCTGTGTTTATTAATGCTCTCTAGTTGGATGAGTAGCAAGTTCTTCATAGAGTACATACTGTGTGTGGCTGTGGAGGGTGAGAGCATTAAATCTTTAAGGTCTGAGAATTGGCACTATTATCCTGGATGAATACCTGTTGGCTTACAATATTTGGCTTTTACAGTGAGGTCCTCGGTTATGTTAGTGTTTGCTCAAATTTGGCCCATTAGAAGTCTCATGCTTTTGAAAACTGGGTTTATGTGTAGTGCCTGATTCATGACCTTGCTGGTATGGAAGATTTTTTTTAACCATTGCTGTTTGCAGGTTTTGGTGCCTGTACTTGTTGGGCCCCTAAAGTGTTTTTATGGTACCTGTGAAGATTTTCATGTTGAAGTCAGGCTTGCAATTCTGCATCATTCTGCTTGTGGAATTAGACCCACTTGCCTTAATATGTTTCCATTGTTCGTGCCTGAATGTCAGACTGGCCTTGGCATAACCTTTAGGGCAAGGAATTCCTCTGTGAGCCCTAGTCATTGCCAGCCACCAAGCCCAGTCATACTGCTGGTTCTGCAGCTGAGTAAGCCTGTTATGTAAATAATTGTGCATTTAGAAGAAAAACAACAAAACCTTATTTCCACTGTAGTGCAAAATCTTACTTCTGATCCCTTCAACCTTGATATAAGCTCTGTATGAGCACCCGTAGCTAAAGAGATACTTCTTGGAATTGTGCATTCAGAATCATTTGTGATAGCAGTATGTTGAAGTGAGTTTCTGCAACATCTCTCTGCACGTGAGAGAGAATTCAGGATTCTTCAGATCCCTCAATTACGTAGTTCTGTGTGGTTCATTTTGTAGATTTTTATTGGGTATTTGTTTGTTTGGGATTTTTTTCCCTGCAGTGGTACAAAAATATGCTTCTTAGAAGCTTAATGGAAAGTCATGTACTCCTACAGAACTGGGATATCAAACATAGTGTTTCTGGAAGGATGCAAATGCCTTTTGGAGCTCCCCTTCCCTGCTGTGGATACCAAGAACGCACAATTAACATGTTTTCTTTAGGAAGCCAGTTTCTTGTATGCAGTGTAGCTGCACCATCTTTGCAGGGTGGTATTTGTGTTGCAGCTGGCAACTAATTTTTTCATCTATTCCTTCTTCAGTGGTTAAGCTTAGATGCTTCCTACCACTGCGTAAACAACACATTATTTGTATGGGTTTCTGTAGCCAGAAAAATAATTCACTGTAAGTATAGCTGAGAAGTGTCTAACTTGAGAATTCTGTACCTGTAGTTGCCAGATGGTCATCATTCACTGGAAAAACCCAAGTTTTTCCATTAATGTTATCATAAATAATTCGGAAATCCTAGCCAGAAGATAAATGACTTGAATTTAGCTTAGTGCTCAACACTGTATCCCTTTTTCCCTCCACACTAAATTTACTTTATCTAGTTAACATAAAAGCCAAGAATTTTTTTTTAAAGTTCAGTTGGATTTTATTGATTATTTGTTCTAATATAAAGCTTCCCTGTCTTTTCCCCGGAAGACAACAGGATGTTTTATGATACCACCACAGATACAGTATGTGTGATAGTCTGTCATGGATTCATTCGAGTTACTCTTCGAATTAATCAGCAGCACTCAGCAGTTACAAACAGTTCAGTAGCTTTGCCATCCCCTATAGGTTAGAACACCAACTACACTACTGTATCCTCACTTGTGTCCTCCCATTCCCCGTTCCTGGTTATGTTTCATTTCTCCTGCCTGGAAGGTGCCTGTGACTATAGCAGCGTTTTTTGTTTTCTTGTTTCTGTAACACCTCATTGTCTACTTGAGCTCAGTAAGTAATAATGATGAAATTGTATGTGGAAAGCCTAAATGTAGGCAAAATACTTCAGTAGCTGTTGCTCAAGACCTGCAACGCAGCTTATGAAAACTGAGGACACTTCAGAAACTTTCTGTATGTGTGTAAATACTGCATATAGGCAACTCTTCCCTCTCAAGACCCATTGTAATTGGAATTCTTAGGCTGAGCCTTCTCTCTTAAAGAACAACTGCAGAATGCTTTTCTGGAGGTATTTGGGGTGTATTTCCTGTGTTGCTTGTTCTGCAGGGTCCCTTACATAAATGTTCTATGTTAACCTTGTTTATCTTGATGATCGGAAGTTGTCAAGTCTTCCTTGTCAATGTAGCCTGGTTTATGGCTTCTCATTTTTTCAATTTAAACTACATAATGTGACTTAGTTACAAGGAAAATCAGTGTTCTGATAGTATTTCCATAATTACTTAAACACTGACCAGTTTCAAAAGGTTTTTGTTTCTAGTAGAAAATAAATTGGACAGATGAATCTTTTTTGTGAACCCAGAAACTGATACATCTTTGCTGTGCTATTTTAGACTGATTTTTCTTTCTATGAAATTTTTCCATACAAACAGTATGTAGTGAATGGGTTTTGTTTGCTTAGTGAGGCATTTGGTTATATTACTTGGGGACCTTTTGTGTCTGCATCACAATATATGTATTTAAAGAAAGAAGACACATGTGTACAAGCACTTGCTACCTTTCATGCAGGGCTCTTGTGGCACCTCTTTGGACTTGTTCAGCTCTCACCTCTAGTGGCCAGTCTTTTTACTCTTGTTACTCTGCATTTTCCAATTTGTGTGGTTCAGGTCTGCAGGGTTCCTTTCTTGCTCTTGTCATTCATTTCAATGTCCCTAAGAAACAAGTTGAGTGTTCCAGTTTATTTAATCCATATGCAGTGACAAATTATAGTTTAGATAATTCCTGTACATTGTTTTACAGTCTCATGTAATCTCATCAGAATTCCTATCATACTCTGTGTTCTAGATACTTGAAGCAGAGAGGTGTGTATATAACTTATTTAGATAATTTGCAATTAGTATATTTACTATTGTGTTAAATTCCTTCTGATGATAATAGAAAAATGACCTCATGTAATGTTATATGACACCGTAATTTTTTTCTGTCTTCTTATTTTCCAGCTGTATGGGGAAACTTTGTCAATATGAGGTAATGTATATAATTTTTGTATTGAATATTATTATGTGATATAAAATTAACTTACCATTCCTATCAGCCTGTATCAATATATATAAAGTGGGAAGAAAACAGAACAGCAGCTCACACTGTTGTTTGTGTGGTTGCTAAGCAGCTGATACCATTTTTTTAATTCCAACATGTTAGGTCTCAAAAAGGGTTGTGTGTCTGCTACAAATCTCACCCAGGATCTCACACTTCAACATCTACCTTTCATTACACAAATTCATCTTCTGATTTTGGCAAGTTGGTTAGCATACCAACTTTTCTTCAGCACAGATTTGTCTCACTAATAATATGGGCTTAAATACTGAAGAGCAGAAGATTCTCCATGGCTTGCCATAATCATGTTTTTGTACCTAGAATCAGAAATCTGTTTGGTAAAGTTTTTCTTCCTTCACAGTTAATTGGGAGAGAATCTGATGGTTTAACTGCTGAAAAGCAAAAAATTTTGCATTGTCCCTTAGAATTTTTTTCCTTTGGAAATAAAAAGGCATAGCATATGTATGTCAAACATGCAGATTTTCACATCGTTTCTGCTTGCATATGAGTTTATCCTCCAGGAAAGTTCACCAGGAAGACACATCTGCAAAAGAAATTGAAGAGAATATGGGTACAGGCTGTTCCTTATAACAAAGTCATGTTGTAGAGAGGACAAAATATTTCACCATGTTGTTCTGCTAGTAAAGGGTTTTGGTACTCTGCCATGCCACTCTTAGTGGCAACGAGTAAGGAAAGTTTTAGGCAAACTAAGGAAAATAATGAATTTGCTACGGGCGCTGGTTCACCCAGGACAGCTTACTCTAGGATCTGTTCCTGTCCCAAGTGATCGACTTTACTCCTCTTGGAGTTTCCCACCCTGGGCACACAGAGTGCTCAGCTGTTAGGCAGACAGCTGCTGAGGCTTGCAGATGGAGATATCATTTAGATTACCCTGTTATCATGACCAGCAAACTATGGCAGCTTAGCAGCTGTTAGATGAGCAGCTGAGCATTTCTTAAGGAAGGACAAGAGCCTCAGAGAGTGTTTTTAGGAAGATAGGTGGACGTGGGATCCTGTGTGTTTATTTGCTGATAAGCTGTTCTTACAAATTCTACCATTTCCTGCATCTGATTTCTTATTTGAGATGTCCTTTATAGAAGTATCGCAACCTTTATTTCTGAAGGTCTGATGCTGGTCCTTAGCCAGTAACTAAACTGCAGAGTGCCAATCCTTCAATTACAGGATTAATAAGAACTATCTTTGGGGTGACCTTTTAATATATTGAGTGGTTTTCCAAATTTTCCTTGCTCCGTTATCAGAGAGGAAAGACTGTCTATTCCCCAGTTGTTTGCACAGCTTTTTGTAAATTTCTGTTATTTGGGAAAGCATTTCCAAAATCCACCAGGACAGCTTAATACTGCTTTTTTTATAATAAATTCATTCTATGTTAACTGGAGGGTTTTTATTTGCCAGTGATAAAATAAATGACAGTCTGGTTTGAAAAGATGTTTCAGGGTCTGTGTGTTTTCATGTAGGAATTTTCTGTACTTTTTACAGATGCAGCAAAATTCGTCTGGTCAGTAAGGTTTTTGCCTCAGTTATAGACTGAGCTGACTTTTAAAAGGTCCGAGTTTTACAGAGAGTTATGAAGGAAATAGTTGCTCTGACTTCTAACAGTATGGTGTGTGTATATATATCTGCTTAACAAAGGATCTTCTGTTTCCCTAGGTGTAATGAGTTCAGGTCCGAAGTAAAGGACCTCTATTTTTTATTTATGAAAGAACTCCATTTTGTGTTGGATACCCATGAATCCTCTAGTATGCAAAAATTTAATACCGTAAGATAAATAATTCCCCTTTTAGAAGATTTAATTGAAAAAAATAATTATGCAAATGTAAGGAAAATTACATAGACTAGAGGCAGGGGGTAAAATTTAAAATTACGTATTTTACATTTGTGGAAGTTTACTCAAGAATGAACACAACTAACTGAGATACTTTGCATAATTGGATGCTAAATAAAACCACACAGATTTGTGCAAGGCACCGGTTTCTTAGACAGTACTCTGTTTTCACAAGTTACCGTGACATTATTCTTCATCCTTGGCCTCATTTCAAATGAGTAACATTTGTATGAGGAGTCAGTATTGCCCATCAGCTACATATACATTTTAGTATAGGGCTTTTTTTCCCTTGTGTTTGAAAAAATTCAAAGTGAAATACATTTGCCCTTCTCATTTTTTTGATTGATACCATTGTGCCTTGAAGGGAAAATGTCAGCATGCAATAAGCCCGGATCCTCAGAGAGACATTGTGTACATTTGTTCAATAAAGTTACACTCAAAACCAGTGATTAGACACTTTTCTAAAATGAAGCTAATTTTTAATGTAAAATGAATATCATTCTTTTGGTTACTGTTCTGTCCTGTGGGCTTGTTTCAGTTTCTGCCAGACTTGGTGATAAGACTCAGTAATTTCAGTGGGAATAGGACCATCCACTTTCATTCCTTCTGAGTATGTCTTTGAAATAATACTAACTCAAGATGCTTGAAGATTCTGTTTTAACACCATGATGAAGGTGCAGTGTAGCAGTCGTTGCTTAGGTATGGATTATGTTTCTTTTCTTTTCTTGCCAACAGGACTCTTCAAGAAAATGGGGATCAGAAAGTGGAAAGTAAGATAGAGGAGGTTAGTTTGCTAATATTTGTAATCTGTTTTGTTTTGAGGACTGCATTTCACTCATTTCATATTGAAGGGGTATAATCTCACTACTCTTCATTCTCCTGAAACCATTCAATGTATTGGATTTGTGTCTATATGTAAGTTTTTTAACTATTTTTTGCCATAGTTGAGTTTCTACCATGGATGTGTGGCCCTGCTTTATTTCCTTCAAAACCTTTCTTGAAAGTCATTAATCTGCTGACACATTTGCTGCAGAGACTATGGTAGAATCCTCCTGAGGACTGTTTTACTTGTTAGTGAAAGGATATACACAAATTCTTTCCTCTGTGACCCTTACAAAATGTATATATAGGTTTCATCAGAAAAGCTGATGAAACTTGAAGCTGCCCAAAAATGCTTTGCTTTGTTCTTAGCAAATGAACAGTGTTTGTGGTTGGGGATGGTCTGCAGTACCAATGCTTTAAGCACAAGTCCTAGTATTTTCTGGAGTAGACATGGGTATTGAACATGCTGGTGGTTCTGAACTTCTGCACCAATACTTCTGAATTTCCATTTCAACCTCAGTTTGTTGTGAAATATTAAGAATGTGTGCAACAGTTCTTTCTCCAAATGTTCTAGACTTCTAGTCAAATAACAATAAAGCAAAGTATTTCATAGATGCAAAAGTCCTTAAGATTGATATCCCTGAGCCTTGTGTAGGTATGTGTGACTGTATTGGTGTAGTCTGGTGTGTCTAATGTCTTGTATTCCAGCAGGTTTATATAACAATTGTTCCTCTGAACACAATGAGGGGCCTACTGAAATTGCTTAAAATCAATGGAAAGATTGTGTTCTTAGTTTGTCTTTTACATGCCTCTTGTCTCTTTTTTTCTTTTTCTTTTTCTTTTTTTTTTTTAATTCTGGTAAGTGTAGCAACAAGCATTGTGAAAATTCCACCTGTTTAAAAATTGTGAAATGCTTGAAATTCAATGTGTAGAGCAGAGTTACTGTGATGTTTGAGAAGCTGAGCATTTGGGGATCTTGTTTTTTAAAGCTCTAGCTGTACAGTATCTTGAACCATCAGAATAACTGTTTCAAGAACTATTTGCTGTTCCACAGAGCTAAATATTTAATGGATGTAAATGACAGTACTGTATTATTTCCTCTTAACATGAATATGCTGCTTAATTCAGTTTATGAAGTTCCTGAATTGTATAGCTCTAATTAGAAGTATTTGTACAAAACAAATTAATGTTCATTGCTGATGTGTTGCCACATAGCACCACTTCAAGTGATAACCCTCTGATAGCTTTTGACTTATGTATAGCCCTAGAAGGTAAATTTTGTGACAAGGTTATAGTAAACTTTAAAACAAGTGTTCAGGGACTTGTTGAAATTTGTCAGGACTGTTAGAAATTTGGGTCCTGTGATAAAGAACCTGAAACTGATGTCAGCTTAAGTGATTCTCTTCTAAAGCAGTGAAAATGCAAACAGAAGTCTTGATAGGTGAACTGTATTTTCTAATGAATTTCTGTCCAATAGGTTCTTAAAAGCCTAGATACATTCTACATAATGAATTGAGGATATATCTTAGGTATTTAAATGTGATTTTTTTTTAGATTTGCATACCGTGTTCTGGGAGAATTATAGCCTTTTCACTGGAACTTATGCCGCTTTCCATGTCTGTGTTCTCTGTATGCTTATCTGTTGTCCATTTAAATACTTGAGATTTTACTTACTGCCCTGTTGTGCTGTTGCTGGATATGAATTGCCTTTGACAATCTCAGACTGGTCATTCAAGACTTCACTTTGCCAAATAGGAATCATAACATTGGTTGTCGTTATCAAGGCTATGGTACTCATAGCCTTGAGGTATTTTGTTTTCAGTGGTAAGCTAAGGAATTTCATTTCACACTGTACTAGGTGATTGATTTTTTTTTCATGGAAAAGGTTCAAGGTTTTTTCATGAAATGATGCTTTAAGATGCAAGTTAATTGGAGTGTCTTCAGTAAAGGTCTTTACAGGAGACTATTAGCCATGATTTTTCTTGAAAGTAACTTCCTATGTGTGTGTTTTGTGATGTGAATCTTGTTTTATTCAAAGATTAAAAGTTTTTCCTTTTCTTAGGCTGTTGCACCACTAAGGGAGAAAATCAAAGATCTAGAAAAAAGGTATGTCTTCTGCTAAATTTGGGAAGCAGTTCAGAGGCGCAGTTTGTGTTCTGTAAGCTGTCAATTCTGCTTGTGGGTTTGAGATAAATGTTTTGTATATACCCTCAGCTGTATGTAGGTGAGGATGGGGTCTTGAATGCTGACGGTCACTCATGCTTAAAGTATTCAGGCTGATCAATCCCCCTAAAGCAAACTGGGAATGCTGGATTCTTGTAAAGTTCAAAACCCGTGGAGGAATTTGCTGTTTGGAGTCCAGGTGGTAAACATATTATCTTGGGTTTGAAAGTTCAGTCCAGGTGTGTGGTAACACACACTGGTTTCAACTTCAAGAGACTGAAAATATGTTTTACCTCACTTTTCTCACACTTGTGATCAGTTACCATGGTTGAGCTAATGTACAGTGATTTGCTTGTGAATGATAGTCTGCATATGAGCTTTGGATGAGCCTGACTGACTTGCTTCTCTCAGGATTTGTAAGGGAATGTGTTATCTTGGATGAAACTGGATGGTGCAATTGAGGAAAGCACAAAAGCTTTTTGATGAGCTGCAGATATTAAATATGTGCTGTAGTTCCACAGCACCTTACGTAGACATAGTTGCTAAAAAAAAAAAATCAGTGCAAACCTCATCCATTCCTCCCTGGCTGCTTGTGTTCACCCTGCAAGATCATTTCCTCACTTTAAATGCCTTCAGAACCATTTGAATAAGCTGGGTGGGGAAACCAGGCATTTTGGTGTTTATTTGCAAATAAATTCCTCGCTTCACGGTCTCGTTGCCTTTCCGTCAGATCAGTTCTCTGAATTGAGTATCCTCACGGGCAGGTTCTTTTCATCACAAAACAAGGTCTGGAATAGGGGTGGGAATTGTCAGCTGTGACAAGGATATGCTGCCTTCTCAGTGATGATGTTTTGCAGGTGGCAATGCTGGTGTCCCGAGCAAACAGCCAGCCAAGCGTGCTACATTACAAGGGACTAAGTCTGAACTTACCAAACAGTACCTGTAAACGCCTGTGGTTACATATGGCATACTGGTAGTTGTGTGCTGTTCCTCTGGAGAGGGGGCAGATTACCATTGCTCTTTGCCGGAGGTGTGCTTGACACCGCAGTGTTTTGGTGTTTAGAGCTTTGTTGTGCCTGTGAGCAATTGCCTCTCCTCCTCCCACCTCTTCTGGGCTATAAGGAAAAAACAAAAGGAGGAAAAAATTTCAGTTCTGTTTTCTACAATGGATTTGAAAGGTTCAGTGACCTGCCACATGCAATTTATTTCAGTGAGAATCCTGGTCTGATTGTTCATCTCTTAATGTGCATGTGAACTTCATGGATTGAGCTATTGGCAACATGAAACAAATTGCAGACTGTGTCACCTGTGGTGGTTGCGTGTGATACTACCGTACCAATTATAACAGTTTAGGCCCAGTAAATCTTCAGCCTCAGTTGCTGTTAATTCAGGTATTTCCTTCTGGTATCCACAGAGGACCTTTGTGGGAGGGCATCCTGTTTGGCCCTTTTTTTTTTTTTTTTTTTTAAATAATTGTTATATTTTTCCAAATGAGCAATGAGTTCTTGAATGGAACCATTAAGTTAAAACTTCTCCTGGGAGCCATCTAAACGCTCTTTCCTTTTACATGTATTGATGTGTCTTGCTTCAGTTCTCTAACAAAGAGGAGAAAATCAAAATTTTTTTTACATCTCTAAGAGCCAGTCTGGGAATTATAGTTTCACAAAATGTGAGCTGTTATTATTGTTGGATTTTTCAAATAATGTAGCCATTTGCCTCTGCTGATTAGCTGAATGTGGGTTGTTGCAATTAATAATATCTTAATTTTTTGTCTATGTGAAGTGACAGTAAATAACTAAACACTGTCAGATGCCTGAAGACTGATCCTGCATGCAAAGCTGACTCGAGTGTCAATGTTTTCTTACCTCATAAGCTGATAAAACCTGAAAGCAAGCCATCATCCTGCTTTTGAGATGCAGGAAAAACAAGAATTCCTTAGTGCTAGTCTCATGACAAGATATTGTTTAACTGAAACTAAAGCTGGAAAGTTTTTATTAATAACTTGTACAACAAAAGCATTGCCATGAAGTCATCACGGCAAGCATTAGGTCAAGATAAACTCAACGTTGTTGCCAAAAGATCTTGATTGGCTGCCAGATTCTATTCCACTGCCTCTAAACTGTTGGTATTGGTGTACTGGAAGGATCAGAAGTGGTTGGGAGTTACCTTTGGCAGCAATATGACTTCGGGCTGGATTAATGTGACCTTAAAATTGTGGTCTTGGAAATGGTGGAGTCAGACTTTTGCCTTGCATCTAGTTCTTTGGCACTTTATCTTTTTTTAAACTCCATAAATCCCATGTTATTGGTAAATTTTCCTTTCTGTCACAGGAAGGAGGTGTTTTACTTGTCTGTTTGACTTGCTGTTTTTCATTGCTTCAGCTCAAAGAAATTTTTAGTGACCTGTGTAGTGATGTAAGGCAAGTGTAAGTAGCTTCCTATTTCAGTCTCCTTGTGTGGCTGTCATTGGAATGTTCCAGTTCCATATTTCTCCTATCCAAGAAACTGAAAGCAGCTTTCACGCTGGGATGAAAATTTGACAAAGTACAGAACCATCTGTTCTTTGCCTCTGAAGAATTCTTGTTGAGCCAGTACTGCAGGTTGGAAGCAGAGGAAGTGCTTCAAGATCAGAGATTTAGGGTCAGTTCAGTCAACATCTATTTGTGAGCAGAAGAAAATGAAACTCTTGGCATATGGCTCTTGCATGCTACATCCAGTTGCATCTCTAGCATGTGGACTTACTGGATGAGAGGAGTAACTGTAGTTTGATTTCTGTGCAGTGTCACACTGATATTTAATTAAGGAAAACCTGAGCTATTAAAATATTGCTAAGACTATGTTGCTAATTACTGAAGTAAATAAAATAAAATTCACACCTTCTTTCAGAGGACTTTTGCTGTATGCAGAATGGATGCTGGGGGAGGAGAAAAATCGTGTAATTCTACATACATGAAATCATCTAAAGCTCCAAGTATCAAGAGCTTGATAAAGCACCTAAGATTAATATGTCACATAACTTTATTTTATGATGGTTTTGTTTTGATTGAGTTCCTGTAAAGATGATGCAAAAATTGACAGTAGCTTGAAGACCATCAAAACAATGGCAGTCTAGCTATTTTTGAGACGAAGTTAAAATTAGTTTTCGTACAGAAGAAGCTCTCTGGTAGAAATTGTTCATGTATCTTAAGAGGTGTTTCTTCAACATTCTGATTGTAAACTTTAAATTGATTGTTGTGATACTTTAAGGAGATATAAAACTTTATATAATGTTTTACATTGAGATTTTAATAAGTGTTCCAAGTCAATGCTGTAAGTCACGATTTGCTTTCTTTTCCAGATTTTAAGAAAATTGGTTACCTTTTAAAACCTTTTTCTAATAGTGCCCAATTGTTGCTCATGTTTTATTGTTTAATATTTTCTTATGATGTCATCCCTGACATCGGTTCTGCTCTCAAAAGACAGAAGTCAAGTGATTCGTTCTTGAAAATCAGATGAAACTTACGTAGTTTCTCTTCTTTGTTTTGAAATGTTCTGTAGTTTTACCCAGAAATATCCACCGGTGAAATTTTTATCAGAAAAGGATCGTAAAAGAATCCTGGTAAGTTGCTATTTACTTGGGGGTTATTTTGGGAAAATATAAAAAAATTCTGTGGAATGTCATCAGTATTGTAGGATTAATTAAAGACATGAAAAGGGGTAAAATAAATTACCTTGGATGTCATATATGTTGTACAGGGTTTAGGGTAGTGCTTCACTTACTTTGTGTTACTGTTCATATACTGAGTTTGAGAGCATAAGACTTGGGCGCTGTTTTGAAGGTTTGACTTGCCAATTAAACTCCTCTTCTCTGTAACATCTCAGGATTGCGTTGCCTAAGGAACTTTATGTGTGTTCCCAGATGGCTTAAACTTGCAGAGCCTGGGAAACTTTTTAGGCAGATCTTGACAGAAAGCTCGTGTGACTGAACAGAGCAAAGTCTACTCCTAAGGCTGGAAAAACAGCTGCACTGCAGGGAGTGTTCATCTCTCTGTAATCTTCTCTGTTGTTCCTGTTACTTTGAAGCATCGTAAGCATTTGAGGGTGGAAGAGGGTGGCAGGTAAAGTCAGAACACGGAGTCATCCAGGGCATTTTTAAACTCAGTGATTTGTGCTGCAACATCAGCTTTCCAATTCTGTCTGTAAACACTTTTGAAGTTATCTGTGACCTAAATTTTTCCTTGTTTCTCTTTGTCCACGGAGTGGGGGGAAATTTTCCCATGTTTTGAAGGCAAAGAAAGTATAACTACTTGACATGACATGTGTAAATACATGTGTATGAACTTCTGCTTCTGTAGTACAAAGCAGAGTCTAGGACAAAACCCTGTTGAAGTGCCTAGCTTATCTGGTGCTTTTGTTTGCTTTGACTTCAAAACTTTGAAGACAAACACTGAAGAGATGCAGATGAAAAAATTAATTTTGCTGCATTGTTAGGCAATAATCTTCATTGCTATTGCAAAATTTCAATAAGTCAAATTAGTTTAATTCTGCAGTGATGTTCTGTTTTTATGACAGTCTGAAGGAAGACCTGTAAGCTCCCTGTGCCCTTGTTGAATATGGAAAATATGCTGAGGAGAATAGCAGAGAGAGGCTTAGTTCTAAAAATTCTTAAATTGTGTGCCTCATCTGCAAGCGTAATAAAGTAATCTTAATGTCATGTTTCCTGTGTGAGAAGGTGCTTTCAGGAGAAGTGCCAGTGAAACCTGTTAACAGGCTGTGGAGCTCTTAATGTTCACTTTGCTGCTGAAAAATACGGGGTATTCTGTTGAAATTTGTTGTTTCAACAGATATGACAGGCAAGTAGTTGGAATAGGAGTGTTTTCTACTGACCTGGGGGTGAACAGCTTTTTGTTGTCTGCGTATTTTGTAGAGTTTAAATTCCTAAAGACAAAACTGGCCAAAAGGAATGGCAAATTGTTCTGATTTCTTTTCTCTTGTGGTCGGGGACAAGTTTGGTGCCAACTTGGATGCGCAGTCACAGGCCTTCTGCCCATGTGGGCAGTTCTCTTCTGTTACAGAGTTGCTGTCATAATCCTATAGGAAATAAGAATCCATGTTTTGAGTAGTTCCCATATAAAGGACACATGTATACCTTGCATGACAATTTGAATTTCTCAAGAATTGGCAAACCAAGTGAACTCTGGTAGATCATTTGCTTTGCATTTCGTTAATATTGCATCATTTTCTAGAATCCATTCTAAATTCTGATTTAGCTTATTGTCTTCTGAATGCAGTCTCCAGCTCCAGCCTGGAGATACCCACAGCACTGACCTGACCAGACAGCAGTTCTAACAATTATTTTTTGTTACCCTGCATCTGTTTGGAGATGTTTGCTAGTAATGGTATTTGAGCTGAGACTAGATACTTTGTTACTTTCATTGAAAAGAGGTCTTCATCCTGTTGTGCATATTTTATCTATTCCCTGAGCATTCTGAAGTGACTAGGCCATGGGCTTTTATATGCTGGAGAAGGAACTTTGTTAATATTATGGAAGATAGTGTTGACGTTTGTTCAGTCTGTTGGGTGGGGTTTTTTCCTGGATTGAATACAGTAAAACAATAAAAGCAGAAAATAAAAAATTAATCTGATTTCCATATGGTACATTAGATGTTTTGAATCTGACTGCAGACAGCAGAAATTAACTCATGTAACAAATAGACGAACTTACAAGTGCCTCTAGTGAAGATAATTATCAATAACATTTGTGCCTTTTAGTAGGTGCTGAAGTTACCAAGCGTATTTTCACTACTAAGTAATTAAATATTTTTATTAATGATGTCTTAATAAACAATTCCTATTTAAGTCCCAAGTGCTGGTACTTCAGTTCTGATATGAAAATGACTCATGTACAATATATGATTGTATAGATTAATATGTCATTGTGATTTGCAGGAAGTCAGATTTAGAAATGATGCTTTTATGAGTGAATACAGGGAGATTATACAAAGAATGTCAGTGATCAATCTTTTTTTTTTTTTATGTAACCTCAAGTAATGATAAAAAACATAATTTACAGAGTTGTTTATTTTTCCAGGGGAAATTCAGCTCCTTTTTCAATAATGTCTTTACTTAATATGTGTGGGAGTGGTATGTTGATAAAGCTAACTTAGATTTATCTTAAAAACTACTTGCAAGTTTAAAGTAATTGGAAACTTCTTTCCAGACAAAAATTGGTTTGTGCTTTTTCTGCTTTCCTTTTTTTTTTTTATGTTTTTTTTTTGCTTGGTTTGTTTGCTTCATTTTTTTTGTAATTAGTTTGTTTGCTTGCATTTAGCATAGTGCTGTAAGCAGTGCTTTGTTTTGTTACGTTTTTTTTTTTTTTTTTCAAACGGGAGATAGAAAAGAAAATACTTTCTTTAATTGTACCAAAGACATTGTGAGCGTTGAGTTTGCCTTCTCTGGAATCTTGGAAATAGAAGTAGCAGCAGGAGATTTCCTTGAGCCTTGGTTGAGTTACTAGATTCAGGTCAAATACAGAAAAGTTTTGTCCTGGTCACCACAGAAAAGCCAAAACCCTTGGAACATTCAGGAAGGCTGCAGCTTGCTTCCAAGTCAGGATAAGCTTATGGCAGTAGGTTTTCCATGCATGGCTTTTTCCTTGGTATGTTGTGGCACATGGCAGAGGGCTGTTCTCCCTCAGTTGCTACTCCTCTTCTTTCCTCGTTCACAGCATTCTGCCAGAGACCTGTTCTTCCCTCCTCTCTGTTGCAGTGTAGTGGGAATCTTAAGGTCCTTTTATTCTTTCGAAGAGGGCTTCTCCTAAATACTGTTTCTCCTTCAGATTTGTCAAGGAACTGAATCACATGTTGAATCTGCTGCAAGAAAGCCCTGACAAACTCAGAAGAATACTAAATAGGCCAACTAAATAATTCTTTTATTAACTGGTACTTACAGTTACCTCGAAACACTGGTGGCCCTGAATTTTTAATAAGAAATACAAGTGTGAGAATGCAAGAAGTGGGCATTCAAATTTTTACAAAAGAAAACAGATATAGTTTTCAGGTTTCTCCCCCTGCACCCTTTTTGGTCTTTGGTACTTTTCCTTTGTGTTTTTTCTAGTTTTAAAAAAAATCTGCTAATCTGGCTTTTGAAAATAGTGGATGGCAGGCTAGTGGGCAGGATAAATGTTTAGCCTTTGACTAAGCCAAAGTGAAAGAACTTCAGGCGTTTCATCCTTCTCCACACAGTACTTAGTTGTTGTAACACCCCATCCATTCATTAGATTCCTGCTTGACAATTGCACGTCCTTTCCTTTAGTTAGTTGCCATTGCAGCTGAAAAATGAACATCAACAGCTGAATCGCTTTCAAAATGTGAATTTGATCATGCAGTCATATAATATAGCTGATGCCACAAAGGGCTTTACAAGTCTATTTTTTGAAAGTGGTGATCTGTCATCTATTTGTTCTTGAAAACAGCTTATGAAATGCAGAGAAAATAATTGATTCTGTAGATCTGTCTGGATGTGTCACACAGCTTGCTGTTCTGCTTACTTGCACTGGCTGCTTCAGTACTGAGTTAATGATATTTTTTTTTGGTTGTTTGCTGTTAAAGTCTGCAGTGCAAAAAGGGAAAAAAAATGAACTTTCTTGTTTCTTCTACATTTGCAATGTAACAAGAGTGCAAGGTTTTAAATATTTTATTTCTGCTTGTTTCTTTGCAATAGAACATCAGAAAGTTCCGGGCTGGGCAAATGCTGCATGTTGGAGGTAGTGGTATAGAATAGAATTTTTTCAGTTGTAAAGGACCTGCAAAAATCATCTAGTCAAACTGCCTGACCTCTTCAGGCCAGAATGAAGTTGAACTATGGATGCATTAAAACTCAAAAGGGATGAATTTCAAATTACAGATCTTTAAAGAATTCCCTTCCTCATTGCAGTACTTAGTTAGAACACCTAACATGTCTGTCACTTAAGTGAGANTTTTTTTTGGTAGAAATGTGGTTTGTAGAAAATTCTCTTCTTGCCTTTTTTACGTCTTTTTAGGCTTTGCTGTCGCATAAAGGGGCACAATCCAATATGAAGGAAAAAAAGGAAAATAGTGTCATCTGAAAACGATATTTTGTTGATGTGAATAGACAGCTTAATTTCTAGCCTGACAGTGATGAAACATGTCAAATATGTCTCTTGAAATTTTATGCCGTAAATCTTGGAACAAAAAGGGGTACGGAAATGGAGTTGTTTTCCCTGGAATAAGCAAAGATCTGAAAGCTACTGTCCTGTCTTCATGTTTGTAGACTTTGTCTAGTGTTTCTGTAAAAAGAAAACGAAATTTATACCAACTGTCCTAACGCAGATAACTGGAGGAGCAGGGTTTGTGGGTTCTCATCTTACTGACAAACTAATGATGGATGGCCATGAGGTTACAGTTGTGGACAACTTCTTTACGGGCAGGAAAAGAAATGTGGAGCACTGGATTGGTCATGAGAACTTTGAACTGATAAATCATGATGTCGTTGAGCCCCTGTACATTGAAGGTAAGTAGTCTCTGCTTTGATATTTGCATTTTGTTGTGTTTTACCCTTCTGAGTATGTGTCTGTAAAGAAATTAAATTTAGGCATTAAATTCTGGATTGATTTATGTAATAGCTCTATGCTTTGTTTATTATTGGTCTATTTTCTGTGACCACTGTGGAGTGAGAGGTTCAGAGTGCTTTTGTCTTTGAAATAAGTTCTTCATGAGTGAGCAGGAAGAAGATTTTAAAAACTTCCTGATGTGACTGATTTTGTGAGAGGGGAAGATGGCAGTGGGTCAGTCCCACTTCCCTACATGTCTGCACAGGCTTACACACACAGAGTCTGTGGTCCAGATATTTCATTAACTGCACAGTTTAATTCAGGGCTGCAGTTACACTAGACATGCGTCCTGCAACTGTATGCTCAGTTGAGAGGAGATTAACTTTCCTTAGTTGCCTTAAGTGTCTCCTGTAGAAAACATTGTTCTTACTTTTAGGTACAGACATGCCACAAAATGTAGAGTAGGAAAATACCAGCCCAGAATTTCCCTGATATTCAACAGAAAAACAAAATTCCCACAAACCCTAAACAAGGAAAGAAACAGGAAAACATTCTGCTTCAAAGAAGTAGCTCAACATCTAAACTATCATAAACCTTGAACTATTATGCTGTATTGTAAGATAGCATTAAGGTTGTTGTATTTGTGAGGTACATGGATTCATTCTATGATGTATATAAATATATAACAAATCAATGAAAGCATTACTCAAATTACGGTCTTCTGGTAGGTTTGCTCCATCCCTTTAACACTCTGTAGCAATAGAATTGTTAATTTTTTTTTAAGAAAAAAATTAAATCTGAGTTGTGTTTTGCTATTCCTTCTGAATTTTGATGGATGGAATTTCACAGAAAAAATCTCTAGCAATTGCATCTCTGGTATTATTGCATGTGATGAATTTCTGACAACAATACTGAAACAGTTCTGCAAAAACATGTGCTCTTGCTGTTCTGAAAATGAACTGGTTCAGTTACTGCCTGTTATTTTACTTCAAACTTCTGCTAGCAGGATAATAGAACTAGAATCTTATTAATCGATTCCAGATGCTGATAGCTTATACCTCAGCCAGTTCAATTTGTCAGCTTTCCTAATCTTTCCCCTGCATTACCTTCTTTCTGACTGGTTGCACCTGAGCCCTTTCCAGAGAATTACCATCATTGCTTATACTGTTGCCCAGCTAACTAGGCACTAATGAATGGGAATTCTGAGTTCCTTCAGCTACCTTTCTCATGTTCTTTGTCATTAAGACACCAATTCCCCAGTTTGTACTGACAGCAAACGTTATTCAGTGTGTAGTTTATTGATGTTTTCTCATCCCCCGAGAGTGTAAATTGAAGCTGGCATGGTTAAATATTAAAATGAAATTAACTTTCATTCACTACTATAGGAACAGAATAAAATTTGATTTCATTGTGTGCCTCAACTGAGGCAATGGAGGATAGTTCTTATAACAGATTAACAGGTTTGCATATAGATCAGATACTTCTTTATTGCATTTTCTCCTTTTTACTTGTCTATACAAGTTGGAATGACTGAAGTAATGATAAAAAGTAGATTTGTATCTAGAGAATTTCTGTGCTTGCTGTCCTGTTGAAGCCAGGTCATATAAGGTGGTTTGGCAATTGAATTCCAGAGAGAGTAATCAGTGCTTCATTTCTGAAAGACCTCATTTATGGTCTAGAAAGAACAGTGATTTCACTTTTGATACGGAAAAGTGAATTTAGTCTCAAAGTGCATAGATTTCAGCTTCACAGTGATGCCTGCACACAGTCTGCCTTGGCTGCATCATTATCTTTGATCCATGTCAACAGGTGGCTCTCAGCATTCTTGAATCATAATCTAGGTTGGACAGAGACAATAATAAATCACCTAAACACACATTTTACTTCTTAGCCCTGTGATAACTGTAGTTAAGTAGTACTGAATGTCTTTCTCCTCCTCTATTAGGATTTCCTTTGCTTTAGAATTTGGAAATGTTAGTGGAAAATGCACAAGAACATAGCTTTCACTTGGGCTTTTTCAAGCAGAAGAGCAAGGGCCCTGTATTCTGTAATGGAATGAAAGTAGTTTAGGAGTCTTAAAATATGGAAAATAAAAAGAAATAATTCTGAAATAGTTATTTTAAATCTTTTTTCTATTTTGAATTCTGCATTTTTAATATGCTTAAGGTTTTTAAAGTTACTGTCATTTCAACCTCATCCTTATGTAGAGGTCTAATACAATAATAAATGGGCTTTTTTTTAATGCAGAAAGACAATTTTGTTTTCTGAAGAGTGCTCTAGAAAGAAAAAAGTCTCGTATTACTCTTTTTTGTATTATCAGAAAAAATACAGAAATCCACCTTTACTTTATATTCTGCCTCATTCTCTGTGTTCTTTCAGTTTACAGTCTCCCTAAGATAGTTACTTGTGAGCACTGCGGCTCATGTTCCTACAAATCATAGTGTAAAGACATATAGATGTTATTTGGACAACAAATGAGAATGAATGTTTGATCTGATGTTACTGTCATCTACCCCACTTCAGGGTAATAGAATTGCATTAAAAAATGCCAAAAGAAATTTCAGATTAAATAAATTTAGGTCATAAGTAATGTACTTGATGTACATAGTGACTTCATAATTAGTTCTGTCATTTTTATACCCACCTTTGCATTAGAGTTGACTGTGTGTTTGTAGTAAGATAAGTTCTTGTTTTTATATAATTTTAAGCCACTGAAGTTTGCTCAACTATTTCACAGTAGAAATACAGATATATAAACAAACAAACCAAAGCCACACAGCCCCTTAAAAACCCAAAGAACAATCCCAAACGCAAAAGCACACTTTTTTTTTTTAAGGACTTTGATGGCTTGTGGGTATGAATTGATTTTAAAGCTAAAACCAACAGTCTCACAAAATTGTTCAAAAGAATAGGCTATAGCTTTCTTGTGAATAACAGCCTTCCTAAAGTCAGGATGATAACATTCTACTAAACAGTGTTCTACAGTATCCCAGAATTTTTCAATCTTCAAATCATCTCACCAGTAATTTAAAAGCACATACAGGCACAGAGAGTGTTTTCAATACATTTTCTTTTGCTTCTGTACTTTCATCCCAGATTTTTCCCTTCCTAATCTTCATTCCCTGTGCCAGGTAATACATTTAACTTGCTGGATTTAGATTGTACAGTTAAGAAAGGTTACGGCAAGGCTGCTTAATTTTTTTTGTCCAGAACCAAGTGCACTGGTGCCTTGGTCTCTGGTGTGAAGCTCTCCAAAACTGCTCCAGTATGAGCAATATGGTAAATCTTTATGAAGTTATTCTAGTTTGCCTGAAGTTACAGGCAACATTTTTAATATTAGAGAAATGAATTTTTACTTGTAGTCGGTTTTGGTTCATTGCAATAGAAGTGTCTCGCTTCACTGTGTCAGCTTCTCTGGCCTGACCTACAGTAATGGAATTGGCATAGCTGGTTTTATGTTCAAGCTGTAGAAACTTGTTTGTACGCTTCCGATCAAAGCTTTTCTGCTTAGTACTTCCTGACTAGCAAATATAGTGGGGGTGCAAGTGCTTAGTGGACTTAGTGACCCATTTAGTCCTTTCTGGGGCTATGACATATGTTGAAGGAAGAAATTGAAGATGGTAATTTCCTGTCATAGGAAAGTGGTAGATTACTCCCTTACTATTCACTTAGGAAGCACAGAGAACACATGCAGTATTATGACTAGAAAATAAGGGTTATATGAAGGAAGGTTTATTGCAGTATTTTGTAAAAGTCAGTGTTTATAATGATGCTTCTTGTTTAGTAGTAAGGAAAACACAAGACTGAATGTTTGTGTCCGGATTTAGGTATTACAGATTCCACATATGCTAAATTTTAGGGATGTTTATATTACTTCAACTTTGTTGAGCATAGATTTCTATATGTCCCACTGCTTGAATGTTTATGCCAGCTTCTGTGTCTGCTATTTTAAAATTAATTTAATTTTTTTGCCTTTTTTTAAGCAATTACAACAAATTTGTTTAATGTTTCTTTATTACTAGTCTACCGTCCTGTGCTTGGTAAACTACTTGCTGCTGTGTTCACAGTGGTTTATAGAGTTCTAATTCCCAATATGAGTTAAATACAAAACTCGCAGAATTTTATTGTTATCATTTGTTCTTCTTGTATTGTCCTTACCTATGTAAAACTTTGCATGACCATTCAGACAGTTATTTTCAAATAATTGCACTATGACTGAATGGCAAAGCTAGCTCAGTGCTTCTTAGTGGGCAGAATTAAAAAATTGTAAGACTTCTTTTCTTAACCTCGTGTAACAAGGAAGAGGTGTGAAGGACAATTATTAGATACATTTCTTTCTGTCCTCCAGTAGATACTGTCCCAGGCACCCAAACAGTTAATCCTGTGAAAAGCTTCTCAGTTACAGCTGGAAGAGAGTTAAGTTTCCTGCTATCTTAAATAACTGTCAACTTTGTGCTAGAGCGCCCAAAGTAGATGGCTTTGTCTGCCATGTCTGGCTGGCCTGCTGAAATTCTGAGACAAAAAAAGAAGTAGTTATTTTTCAGACCTGACAGTTAATAGAGGGAAGGTGGAAGGAGAACTAATTGTTTTTGTCTCATCAGTTTGATGTATCAAATGTGACAAGTTTGTGGTAGAAACTTGTCTTTTCACCTTCCTGAAATGTCCAGTATTCTTTAAATGTTTTGAAAAAACAATGGTGGGTTTTCATTGATCTAAGGCTTGATACAGTAAAGATTCCTTTCTGGGCAAGCGGGAAAGGTGCTGGAGCTGCCAGTCCCTTGGATCTAGAAGGTGGCTATATGACACTTGACAGATGCCTTATATTCCATCTCTGCTAGTTCTGCTCTCGCTGAACCTTTTCAACACAAGGTTGTATTTTTGCCTTTGTGCAGATGGGAAAAAGTGTGTTAAGACAGGCAAGACTGTACCTTTGGCAAGGAAGACCCTGTTTTCCCTCAGTTTCTTCTCTTTGTTTCATTTAAAGCAATTGCTAGCTGGGAAACAAAAGGAGAAATGAAGGACTAGAAGAAGGGGAGTGTTTTCGCTTTTTTTTTTTTTTTTTTATTAGTACTGTTCATTACACTTTTATTTTTGTTTAAAAATAAATAAACTTGAAGACTATAAGAAACTTTTGGGACTTTGTATTTTATATCCCTTTGTTTCTATCTAGCAGTTTTATGACCACTTTGATAATCACAAGCCTAGCTGTATCCTTGTGCAGCAAAAGGGAAGGTAGGTTTTCGACCCTGTTTATCTGAATTGTCACATCCCACTAAAGGAACTACTCCTATAGGAGCTGCTGTGTGTCAGAAATTCAGCAAGTATTTAAAAATAACAAACAAAATTAAATAGATGGAGAGAGAGGCAGGAAAGAGTTCACTACTGCTTCAACAGACTAGGATTGGGCAGTAAATTACTGACCACAGTGCTTTTGAAACGACATTTTCACTTTGCAAAAATTTTACCACAGTTTGTTGAGAACTAGATTTAGAAAGGGTTGTGATAGAGTATGTAGATAGAAACTCAGAGTTCAACTCTGAGTTGGCTGCCGGTGACTTCATCTAATGCTTTCTTCATTTTTCTGAGCCACTGTGCTTGAATTACTTGCTGCCAGCAAATAGCAGTCAGTGGCTTTGCTGAGCATTCCTTTGCTGGCTTCCAGTCTACCCCTTTTTGTTGATTTCATGACAGTACCATGCTGTGGGAAAGGGATACTTATTTTCAGAGGCATAGCTTGAGGCCGTCATGTGTTTCATTCATGTTCAGGGCTCATCTGTAGGAGGGCTGTCAAAGATCAACAGACCAACTAAACTTTACCGCATGCTACATTTTTGCTTTATTTCCCCAGCACAAAAATTGATTACAATTTTACTCGCTGCTTAAGCTGACAATACCAACAGTGACCAAAGCAAGGGGTAACTTCCATGTCACACTTCATCATGCAACACTATTAACTAACTTCACATTACAGACAGAATCCTAAGAGTTTCAGTTGCATCAGCAATGCAGGCAGGACTTGGAACTGAGCCTGAGCTGGGAGCTTGCTTCCTCCAGCACTTGCTGCATCAGGCCGTCTTTGGATGCTATTCACGTTGCTATTTTAGGAGCCTTGTGTGACAGGTTTTCTCTTGATGCTGCACCAAAGTTGATAGTGGTTGGAAATGCTGTTTCCTGTTGATTTAAGAACAAATAGCAGAGAATCTGTGACATGAAATTGTACTTCTCTGCACCTTTTCATGTGAGAATAAATCCTCACCAGTGTTACACATCTGCCAGAGCTGTATCCCTCTAGCTTTCTGGGCTGTTTTGACATCTTTTAGGCAGCTGTTCATCTCTGCTCTAGAGATAAAAAGCTGTAGACCAAAGACAGCATGGCAACATATAAGAAGTAGATACATTTTGTGACATCTGCTTGAGCATACTGACAAATACCATTACTTTGTCAAGACAGTAAAACTTGCAGTGATAGTCATGCAGATTGCCTTAGAAACTCATGTTTATGCCAATAGTTAATTATTTTCTGGGGTGAGGTTGAAATAATTTCTCCTTATTTTGGTCACTATTGACATTGTAAGCTTAAGAAGTGAATAAAATTTAATCATAAATTGTTTTATTGGATTTCTTGTGTTGCGGGAATAGTGCAGGGCAGCAGCATGGGGTAAACTTTGTCATGCTTCCTCCAGGTGAGCCAGTGTGCACTTACCCAAGCTATGTTACATAGAAGGCAGAAGCTGGGCTTGCCCAGTAGGCTTAAACACAGCAGTTAATCTAGAAAAACCTGACGTTATGTGCCAGCACACTTCATTAAGGATTCAGAAAGAAAGTAGGTTAAATATTTTACCATGCCAATTTTGGCATTATTTTTAAAGCGTTCTTATCAGAACACATACTTATCTTAAGGATGTTATGTTTTAAAGGGAAGAAAATGCTTGTATTTTTAATTTTTTTATTGCTTAATAGACTCTTGAAAAGTAATGAGTGGATTTCACATGAATAAATCAAGCCACTTACATATGCTGTTGCTCTAAATACTCAGCTTTTATATATATATGTATATATTAGAGAGAGGTTAGAAAGCACACGATTGTGTGCTTGCTTTGTCAAATGAAATTTGAGAATTGGGAAGGAAGGGAAGTCTTCAACAGGAAGCCCATGCCTCTAATATTTCAGTGTTCTCAGCTAGTTGAGAGCAGGGTGGTAACTTAATTTTTATTTTGTTTTTTTCTTATAGTGATAGGACAAGTGGGAATGGCTTTAAACTGAAAGAGGGTAGCTTTAGATTAGAGATAGGAAAGAATTTCATTACTGTGAGAGTGGTGAGTCACTGGGACAGGTTGCCCACAGAAGTTGTGGATGCCCTATCCCTGGAAATGTTCAAGGCCAGGCTGGATGGAACTCTGAGTAACCTGGCCAAGTGCAAGGTGTCCCTGCCCATGGTGGGGGGTTTGGAACTAGGTGATCTTTAAGGTCTCTTCCAACCCAAACCATTCTGTGATATTTTTTTGTTTGTTTTTTGGGGTTTTTTTTTGGTTTTGTTGTTAATTTGAAAGTCGAGGGTGTTTCTACCCTGTTTTTAGTAGGAAAATTAATTTAAAACAGGAGAAAAATGTTCATTATGTCAGAGATACTCTGAAAGTTAAACCAGCAGAGGGCTGAAAGAAATCAGTATGTGATCAAAATACAGCTTTATTTTATAATGCTGTGGTTTGCTGCTGCTTGTTAATAATAAAACACTTAAAGAAATAGTTAAAATGAAAACATTTGTTTGTCCAGTAGTGTTCTGTTTTAGGCCTTATGCCACACAGTATTTTCTTCTGTCAGAATAGCAGCTAGCCTTGACTTTTCCAGATTCTTGCAGCCTTGCTGCTGAGTCTTAT
>VWZG01000689.1:0-56290 GCA_013396735.1 Grallaria varia | reverse complement strand
AACCAAAAAAACACCCCACTAACTTTTCTTTTGAAATACAAAGAAGGATTTTTTTTCCCTTTCTTCTGTCCTGTTCTTACATCTTCTTTCATGCTTTTCTTGGATGATCTTGGTGTAGGGGATTTGTTCTTTCTAAAACGTCACTGTCTCTTGTTTGATCTGACATTTAATTTTCTTTTGCATTCGCGTATCCATGGGGGTTTTTTTCATAGTTTTGGCTGGCTGTGATTTATGTTACATAGAGGACAGAAAGACATTTATGTATTACAAGAGTCATGTTTATGAAAAGTTTGCAGCAAATACTGCCTGTAAAAATGAGTCCAGTTTTCATTGCTTTATTTTTGTAGTTTAGCAAAAAAAAAAAATCTCTATAGTGTCTCAACCTTTGCATTCTTATCTCAGGAAATGAATTTTGACTAGTGCATTGGTTAATTGTATTTCATAATGATGAGGGCTGAAATCTCTGTATTGGCTTTTGGTTTGTGTGGTTTTTTGGTTTTTTTTTTAATTAAAGCAAAAATGCTGTATTATCCAAAGCATAGCACAGAACAAAGATAACAGGGAAAAAATGACATGTTGCATACCTGTATCCTGCCATATATATTTACTATATAAATATGATACAAAGTTTATTAATGTTTCATTGACAAATGATTTAGAAATAAAAATACAGTATTTTTCATTAGAAAATGTTTCTACCATTTTTGCTTTAGAGTCCATTTCAGATAAGTATTCTGAAGCTTATAGTCACTTAAAAACTTGAGGGTAACAGATTGTTGAAAATACTTTTGCAACTTCTAAACATTTCTGATGTACTCATAACTAAAGTTTTTACAAGTGAAAAATTTGAACCCCAACACTGGCATCTGTATCTTGTCAACAGTGTTGATTTTTATGTATGATGCTTTAGGTTTTGTTTTACTAAAAATTAAGTCTTTCTTAGGGTTACAGCAGTTAACAGATTTGCATACATATCATCTGTAGGCAGCAATACGGGAAGTGCTGAGTTCCGGTGCTAGGAAATGCACAGAGGAGTACTTGTTTCTTGACTCTGATGTTTTCTCATTTAATATGTTAATGGGAAAATAATAATGCCATCCCCTCCATTTTTCTCTAGTGGACCAGATCTATCATCTAGCATCTCCTGCTTCTCCTCCAAATTACATGTATAATCCTATAAAAACATTAAAGACCAACACTATTGGGACATTAAACATGCTGGGTAAGTGGAATTTTTTTTCTTACTCAACTTGGTTAAACACAGTATAACCTGAACAGAGTTGCTGGGCAGAGAGGAGGATGGAGCAGATGAGCTGTACATTTTAAAAAGTTGTTTCTTTAAGAAAAATAAAGTTGGGGGTATTTTTTCTGCCTTTGAATATTTTTCTCCTTTTCCTTTAAATATAACTGCAGATGAGCACTGACATGGCTGTCCAAGCACAAGAACTTCATGCCTATAACGTGGCTACGGAGTGTGCAGTAATTATGAAAGGAACAATTATGAGCATGGGATTTTATAGCAAGGTTTTGTTCATGACTGCACTTTTCACTTTGGTGACTGTGGAACATTCCCACAATTTCCACGTGTGACTGTTTCTTTCCACCATGGCAAACACTGAACTAGGTGGAACTGCACCCTCTTGTGCATGCCTTGGGCTAGCAGATTCCAGAAGAATGTTTAATGTCTGGCTTCGGCAACGTTTTCAGCTTTGTCTGTTAGGTTTTATGCTGGAAATGGGCCTATGAGAAGACAATCTCAAGCCTTCACTACTTTTTCCTCCCATCTTTGATCCATTTGGTACATGCAGAAGGTTGATCTGTGTGTCAGTGATCCTAAGAGATGTTATGAGTCAAAAAAACTCCTGAGCATTAACTCAGCTGAGTTTCTCATTTGAGTGATACTCTGTAAAGTACAATTCAGAGAATTAAGTGATTTAGAAGCTGTTGAGGTACCAGAATGGCATAGGTGAGAGATTTCTTTGATTTGCCATCCCAACTTGAAGACCAGAAAGTAATTGAAATGGAGCTCAGGATGATCTCAAGTGATGAGTAGGATCATCCAGATAGTTTAAAGGGGCATAAAAAAGGGGAAATTATTGATTTTTGTCTTATAACGTGTTATTCTGTATCGGTTTCTTTGCATAGCTTATCTTTAAGCTATGTAAAGAAGAGTTTGGTAATCATAATACAGTGTGTTATTTCAAGATCCTAATTTTCTAAGTGAAGTGGTTTATGCTTCCTTGGACTTTATTTAGGTTGTAATATATTAAATTCTTGGATCTTGATTCATTGCAACTTTTAGTCTCAGAAGCAAACACGTCACATGTGGGTGCTGCTCTGCTGTTTCAGTTTTCCAGTTTGTGAGTGGGAGCTATGGATGTGATTTACAGCTAGATCTGTCTGGTGAGAGAAATCGAATTCTCTTTAAAAACATCTAAAACAGGATTACACTGAAGCAGATAACATGACTGAAAGATTCTTGCACTTGCTCTAATTGTGCTCTTCTTTCCCTATTGCCCAAAATTTAGGGTTAGCTAAACGTGTTGGAGCACGGCTGCTGCTGGCCTCTACATCAGAGGTATATGGAGGTAAGAAGGATAAAACAACATTTAGAGGTTTTTAGGTATGACTGTGTATAAGGGTATTGACAAATATTTTGTCAGATGTCAGAATGGTGGATTTTCATCACTGTTTTAGCTTTTTTATCAGATATACTTTTCACACTTTAAAATGTTAGAAGGGTATTTATAGTGCTTGCTTTACATCTCTAGTCAAGAGTGGTGGCAGGAGACTTAAAGTGTCTGTACCTTTCCTGTGTCCTGGTTTGTCTCTTTTTCCAAAGGGCTTGTGCAGAAATGGTGCATTGAACTCTAATTAAAATCCAGATTCTATAATGAAAACCTGAGAAGAAAGATTTTCAGTAGCAAATATGCATATCTTTTCCCAATCAACTTATGAATTATATTGTTAAGATTTAGCAATTGCTCTGTTGTGTAAGAGACGAGGACATAACCTCCAAGCTAAAAAAATAGTGGTTGCTCGTTGTGGTGTCCCTTAAAATGGAACGTTCAGCAACAGTGCCGTATCTCTCCATCTTCCTTTTACTGTTAGAAGTCAAGTAGTGAGAGAATGATAGATAGAGTGCTGGCTGGATGCAGTGAGAATCTCTAGTACTTCCTTGGGGTGTATGACAGACCATGTGCCTCCGAGAAACTTCCTGCTTTTGTGAGCTCTTACCTAATTGGTAATAGCAGTGTTGCAATATTAGTGTACACATAGGCACAGTCACCTTCTCAACCTGAGTAGATTTGAAAGTCTAGGCTGTAAAGAACAAACAAGCAAACAAAAAAATGGTGTTACAAGATACAAAGCTCTGTGAGCAAAAAATGAGGAAGGACAAAGAACACACCTCCAGGCATACACTTTTGGTGGAACAACTTCAGTCAAGAAGATTCAAAGCAAATACCCAAGCTAGAGATCACTAAGATGACTGGCCAAGCCAAGTAAATGGTTTGAGCATGTGCAGCTTTCCTACTGCCTCCCATGCCTTTGATTATCCATGGTCAGGCTCTGCAGTTAAAAATAGTATCCTCAAGGATTCTTTTGTAGTTGAGCAAACTCCCTTCTGGAACCGGGGAACAACAGGCAAAAAAGACTACCATGTTTGGACCCTCATTTCTCTGCTGCAATCTGCCTGCTGAAGTGGAAAACAAAACCCCCATTATCAGGCTTTGTTGTGTCAGTAAATCCCATGTATCAGGGAGAATCTACTTAGATTATAGTTCGACTAAACAGGCAAAGTAATTGTGCTGAAAAATAGAGGACAAAAAATAAAGTTAGAAGATATTTATAAGCAGTTTCCAAACAGGAGTTCTCAAAGGAGTGTTATATAGAGGGTTTCCAAGTGCTTTGTAGGGCTGCCTCTGCCAGAATGGAGATGGAAACTGGAGCAACCCTCCAGATCACAGCATCTTTTGGGGCCGTTTTAAGACTGCTACAGGCTTTTATAATCACATAAAACCTCTATGCATTTACATTGCTGCCTGGCTTTGTATGGCAGGAGTTCACCTGTAATCAAGTCAGAGCAGCATAAAACCAGGAAGATTTAATCAGAACTGACTGTCAAGGTTGTTTCAAAAATTAGCCTTGTAGCACTTGAAAGTTTTGTAGTAACGTATGCAAACTTCAAATCCAGTAAAAACAATACAGCCGCACAGACAGCAAAAGGAGGAAGTCTAACGAAGTGTTTGTATTTCTTCAATCATATAAAGCACATACTGTCGAGGTTCCCAGAAGATTGTTGTTTGTTTTTTGTAATCAAAAACTTCTGCAGTGGATCAAACAGAAGGATTGTCTAACCTGATTGTGCCCAGTGATAGCTAGTAAAAATGCTTAGGATGAAATAGAAAATATAGCACCTTGTGGTATCCCTTTAAGAAATGCAGTATTCTCCATTTTTTCTTGTTTCTTATTTTCTGAAACTTGAATATGCTTTATTTTTTTCTAAATACAGTAAAAAGTGCTGCCTACATAACCTATAATGTTTCCTCTGAAGTACATTAGGTAAGAGTTATATTTGTGCCCTTGAGGTCGTCTCTCTTTGCAGAGAAGAGTTGAATTTAACCCTCTGTTCGCACCCTCGTGTGGGAAAGCGGTTGATGGCTGTTGTTTGTTCATACTCAGTTATCTTACTAGTCTTGCATCTTCTGTTACTGTCATTTTCATGGTTCCAGTGAATGCACTTTTAAGGAATTGTGTTGAAATGTAAGATTTTTTTGAATACATAGGTCAGAGAGAAGCTAGTGAATTATATAACACGAGTGATATACTGAAAGATTCATTATTTATAATCACCTTTTGATAGATTGTCTTTTAAGGTGGTGGTTTTTTCCCCACAGATCCTGAAGTTCACCCTCAAAATGAGGATTACTGGGGCCATGTGAATCCAATAGGTCCAAGAGCCTGCTATGATGAAGGAAAGAGAGTTGCAGAGACCATGTGCTATGCATACATGAAACAGGTATTAAACTTGTATCAGATTCAGTGGGTTTTTTGTAATTAATGAAGGCTAATGTATGGCAAGACTGGAATATGTCTGTTTAGGGGTCGGTGGGCAAAAGAGACTGTTTTGAGTAGGAACACACACTATAGTTGCAGAATCTATTTTCTTTAATGTGGAGGTTTTATTGCTCTCATCTGTTGCATGTTTTCAGATGAGCAGTGTTCTTGAGGAAAATGTACTTTAGTCTTCTTAATAGGTATAATATGTCTTTCAGTATTGTAAATACTTTTTAGACAGATTAAACAGAGGTGACCTACTGTGCTGAGAAGTGCATGGGGCTGAATAGGGCCATTACTGGTATATGGAATGTTTAATGAGCATAATCAAAATGAAAATATAGAGGTAAAACTGAGGAAGTTCTTTAATGAGTACTTATATAGAAGCAATGTATTTTAAACGCTTTAGTCTTAAAATTATGTAGGTATAAACACAGACCTTAATGAAAGACATGAATACTTAGCTATGTGATGCACTTTTTCAGACAAAAACATGAGGATAAAAATGCAATTTAAAATTTGTGAAATGATACATGCCAGTTTCCCTGGGTTTCATAATCAACAAATAGAAACTAACACAGCATGGACTGTACCTGTATATGAACCTTGCTTGATTGTTGTTCAGCAAATCTCTGGGAGACTATTCAAGTAGGAAATGTGGCACACTAAAGAAAATCATATCAGTATTTCTTACTGATTTGTAGCCTTAATATACAAAGGTATAATTCAAATATAGTATATTTTGTAGAATTTTGAATGTTTAAATGATAAAATATTATGTGCTTTTAAAAACCTTGAAAACAGAATCAAGCTGAAGTGATAAGACTTTAGAGATGGTATTTTAGTACAGATGTTGTAGTAATTTTGTCTTATCTCTTCTGCCAGGCAGAGAAGGTAGAGGTTCCTCTCTCATTTGTTCTCTTTTAAATCATTTAAGCTCCAACATGGTGGTACTGCTCTTGTGCAGGATGACGTCTTTGATATTTCACTGTGGCAGAATATTCCTAGTCAGTCTGGAAATCCATTCACAGTTGAAGATTGCAGTTTTTATGAGAAATTCTTGTGCTGTAGGGTATTGAATTTTTTTGTAGGTTTGCGGTACACATTGCAGTATTCTTTTAGGAGGGCAAGACTGTCGGTAATTTTGAAAATCATGGGCTCTATCTTAAAACCACTGGATGAGTCATGATAGCATTTCATAAATTTTATGCAGGATTTACAATGGATAGTAAAGGTTTGTAAGGTGGAACTGCAGTGCCCACATACATTAAGTAAAAACTCATGATGCAAATGAACTTTCTGTCCTAGGGGCAGCTCTGTGGAATATTTCTTGTACTTTATTATGAGTTAGTGAAGTCTGCCCAAGCTTGTCCCATGTTCAGATATATACTGGAACACTGTTGAGCTGGTGGAGGGGGAGGTTAATGTGTACATGATAGGCTCTTATTAGTGGAAGAAACATTATCTTTTGTTAGTGGGAAGGTCTGATTTCCTCTATGAAAATAAGTATTGTACTTCTAAGGGGATTTTCAGTACGAGTGACCTAGCCCAAAACAGTGCAGTATAAATATGAGCCAAAAAAGTTGTTCTCTTTTCTCTGGGATGTAATGAAATATTGTATATTACTTACTGCCACAAACATGGGGAAATAATTGACTTTGCTAGTGGGAATATGGTAGAGGTAGTCATTACTACGTGTTGTTAATATTCAGAGTAACAGGACTTGGGTAAGAGTGTACCATAAGTATTCATAGGGAATTAATTAGGAAAGGAGTAGAGTTATACAACATACAAAAAGGATCACTTGAAAGGAGATGTTCTTGAAATGTCTAAATGAAATGCAGGACAGTTTTTAAGTTACTGTCTCCATAGTCTTTTTGTCTGTGGAAGTTTCTTGGAGGAGATAGATCCCAGTTTTAAAGGCACAAATGGAAATTCAGCTGCATAGAAAGTAGATTTTTCAAAGCAGTAGGCTTCAGAGAAAAGCTTTCCTAGATGACGCTACAAATAAAAAGTTACTCATTTTAAAAGACAACATTACAGAGTGAGGAGAATAAATAGAAGGGAGAAGAAATAATGGATTGTGACTATGAGTAAGTGCCTATAGAGAATGTGTTGTTGTGCTTTTCTAGATACTTTGCTGATTTCCAGCCAATACTGGAAAAAAGGCTGCTGCTGTAGCTTGTGCAGTACAAGAGAAGCTTTTTTTGATCAGCATTGTTTAATGAGTTATTTTTATCTTGAATACTAGCTTCAAAGTGCTTTGTTTTCTGTACTTGTTATTAATGTCAATATCTGGTAAGCTCACATGAAATACAGTTCCTTCCTGAAGGAGTCCATGTCTTATTTAGGATAGAGTGTTGGGCAAAACAAAAGAAGGAGCAACTCTATCACAGTATGTCTTCCCAGGTACAGTGAAGGTTTTGGGAATGGCTCTGTAATATGCTGCTGGAAGTGTATGTTAGAAGTGTTACACCTGCTGTACTCTTAGGTAATAGGAAATAACGAGTATGTTCCCAATTTGTGCATTTTGCATGAACAAGGACTTCTGCCCTTTCCAGGGTTTCAACAGGGCCAAGTGGATTTTCTGAGGTTATTGTTTTAGCTCTGTTGGGGATACAGGCTTGTTGTGTGGCAAAGACTGTAGCTTTTCCTGTGGCACAAGTTATGTCCCTGGTTACTGTTAGCTTACAATTTAGCTGCATATGTGAACAACATTTGATCCTGACAAATAAAACTTCCTGCTTTTAAACTGCACTGAATGTTCTTTGGCCTTCTTCATACTGGGAGGTGTTGAGCTTTAGCTGTACTACTTAGTATTTCTAAACACCAAATAATAGCTAAAGTGTTAAATGGGCTTTTTGCCTCTCTCTCTCACCTGTAAAAAGCTGATGCTATTGCTTTCACAAAGCATATTTGAGGATTCATTTGTTTTGAGTCACTTGGAGACACAAAAGAGAAGATCACATTTTCCTTCAAGTGTCACTTGTACGTGAAGATACATTTATTTCCACGAACAATATGTTTCCAGGTCTTGAGTGAAGTGTATGTGAACTGCAACCTTCAGCCGTAGATGTAACAACAATACACTTCTTCCATACACATTCTTTTCCAAGAAAACAGCAAGCATTTGTCTGAGCCTTAGTAAAAGGCATTGAAAATACAAGGTGTTCTGTGTATCCTCTGAAAGATAAGTGGTTGTTTACAACTCCAGAACATTGTGCTTGTCACTTCAGTTGAATCAGCAGCACAAAGTTTGCTTCAGACGAAAATTATTTCCTGTGACTGATACAAGGATGTTTTTTCCTGGGAGGTGGGAGGGCCAGGTAATATGAGGGGGATGCACAGGCCCACACTGAAGTTGACACCTCCCTCCATGTGACTGTCACTCTCAGATGGTAGCATCTGTCTGCCTACAGCACATCATGTTGGTCTGAATACAACAGTAGCTAAGCACATGCTTTAGCTCACAAGAACCCTTCTTGTAGGCTTTATGATGAACTGTGGCTTGTCCAAATGAATAAGTATCAATAAACAGAAAATACTTAGAGATTACTTCAGTCTGTAGTCTCTGTGTTAAAATGCTTTGTCCAGAAAGATTCCGATTTCCTGTATTTCTTGCATTTTGCTTTGAAGATTTGCAGAATATTCTGTAGAAAGGTCTTCTGGAAATTATAGAAATGATTCTTGGGAAAAAATAAGCCATTTAAGAGACTTGGATTGTAATGTACACATTTACACAGCCTAATAGGAAGGGTGCTAAGAAACGTTGTGTCTGTGGTTACAAAACCACTTACTCTATGGCCTTCTTAAAGATGCTTATCTGACATGTTCAGCTTTTCTAATCTATGGAAATGCTACCTTGGTATTGTATCTGGTGTTTGTGAGACTTCACTTATGTGCAAAAAATGTAGATAAGTCCCAGGGGAACTAAGTTGTTATTGGAAGGGTATTACTGAAAATCTCCAAGTTCTTGGAAGAAAATGTGTGAGCAAAAATCATGAGCTGTTCTAGCACTGATTTAGATTTGCATTACAAATACTGAGAATTTGTCTAAATTACCTTGCTGTATGCACTACATTTTCAGCAGGGTTGAGGAGAGGTTAGAAGTATTTCATGCTCAGAAAACAATGCATGTTAAAGCTGAAAGAGGGATTCTTAAGAAAGCTTTTGGACAGGAGAGGGTTAATTTGAACTTTTAGGGAGAAAGACTCTTTCATTAAAGAAGAAACAACTCTTTCTTCTTCGCCTACAGGAAGGAGTTGAAGTGAGGGTTGCCAGAATATTCAATACCTTTGGTCCTCGAATGCATATGAATGATGGAAGAGTTGTCAGTAATTTTATCCTACAAGCTCTCCAGGGAGAACCACTAACAGTAAGTAATGACCTGTTGGTGATATGAAGAACTATTCATGTTTATATCCTGTCCTCATGTGCTGTGAATGAGGATAGATTTTAGAAAGCACTGATGTTCCCCCCAACCCCCCAAAAAATTAGTATTTCAGTATACCAAATGTATAGAATTGTGTATCTGACAATGTGCTCTGTTGATGTGATGATATTCCTTTCCCAGAAGACTACCAGGTGTAATCTGTGCAAGCATTTTAGTAATTGTGAACTTGAATACAACTCTTGTATGGGGACATGGTGTGACAAGGCTTACAGAGTCATACTTTAGTACTTATTTGGAACTTACTCTAAACCCTTTCTGGAAGTTAGGCATCTAGAGGTCTTTTTGCAGGCTTGGAGATCAGCCCAAGTTTTCCATGTGTATTGTATTGTTAAAGGCCTTCTGGCTACATCACATATTAGTAAAAAAGCCATCCAGGACTGGTTTTTATTACCATTGGCAAACTGTTGTGGCATGACCCACTTCTATACAGCTACGTTTTCCTGTCAAAAAAAGTTGCCACATCCAACTGCTATGAGTGGCTCTTGATTATGCTTAAACGAAGTCATAACACTGAGAGAGCAAGAGCTGGCTCAAGACAATACTCTACCAAAGGTGCTGCAGGTAATTTAGCAATACAGACAGTGCCTGATACGAAACAGGGAGAAGTAGTTTGGAATCTGAGATCAGTTATGAGTTTATGGAAACATTCAAGGTTTATGTGGCTTACAACAGAAATTTCATACATATATTTGTTATTATTGCCTAGGTTAGAAGAATGAATTGCCAGATATCATAGTCAATGGCTTCTGCTATATAACTAAAGATATTGCTAAGTACCTCCATGAGGCAGCTATCATAAGATTAAGACAGCAGTCCTCTTATTGGACATCATGAAATCCAGAGTTCAGTCAAGAATTTCCCTAAGAAGGAGCAGACAGTCCAAGAAGAAAAAGGATGAAAATTTCATGGCAACTCCCACTACTGTAATTCTTTTAGAGCAAAATCTGAAACTGGATAGAGCATTGAAGAGTATTGACCGAGGAATAAGTAGTGCCCAAACAAGATGAAGCTTGGTATCATAGGATAGATCTCCCCTAACTTTAATCTTTTTCAAATAGTATGCCAAAGTATGGCTACCACCTGAAAAACTTGGATAGTAGATACTGCCTTACTGACACAGTGAAATCTAAGAAGTCTTTACAGAAAAAGAAAACTTAGGAAGTTCAAATTGTGTATGTTCTACAAAGTAGTGCACATCACCTGACTTAAGTACACTGATAATTCTTGAAAGATTGATTTTCTGTGCAGGTCAGCATTTGCTTATTTCCTTGCTGTTTATCAGTGGTTGATAACATAGGCAATTTGATACTATTTTTAATGTCATCAGTGATGAATCTACTCTGCTATTCCTAGCCATTGCTAAATTTCTGGTTTAGGCTTGTGGTTATTTCGGAATAACAAACATGTAGTAATGCTCTGTTCACTGCTTCTCCTAAAGATTTGCTTTTTCCACGGAGATTTACTAGTTTTGTAGAAAGCACTGTGTTGGTCCTCAGTGTGTGGTAACAATTGTGTGATCCTGAGTGTGATTTAATGGCCAGTGTGTACTAGGGTATATGACATTTAGTCTGTCATTTAAGTCAGCATTAAGACTTCAGATGTCAGGGTTTAGTTTTGGTAGCTGACTAAACCAGTGAGCCGAGATTGCCTAGTCCCTGATAGGAGTCTCTTCCACCCTGCATAGACTAATTGCAGAACTGTGTGGGTTCTGTGCTCTTTTCCTTTCAAAACATTAAAAAAAAAAAAAGGAGGGCACTTAAATTCCTGCAAAAAGAGTTTCATTTTCTCACCCAGGTGTCTCCCCAGGCCTTCTTGTTGCAAGACACAAAACAAACAGAAGCAGGCAAGAGGATGTATCTTCTTGTTCTAACACTTTTGGTCCTTCGAGGGCTTACTTGTATCAAAGCATGGATGTAACCATATGCTGACTAGTCAGTATCATACGTTCCCAGGATGGCACCCTTGGGCATTAAAGTCTGAGCCTCTAAATGCAGTTTGGAAAACTTACTGGCTTACAGAGAGTCAGAAGGTACTTCCATTTTTTAAGTTTGGTTCCTACCACATGTAAGTGAGCTATTGCCATATTTGGCCTCTCAAACCCTTTTTTTCATTCATGCGTATTTTCTCAACTTTTATTGACAGTCATTTTTATAAGAACAGAGTGATAACACCAACTGGATGTTTTGTGAAGCCTTACTAACTAAGAAGCAGTTATCTTGCTTTAAAACATAAAATCCATGGGATATTTCAGAGCATCAATAAGAAGTCTGGAGTCAGTGCTGTTCTGTGGGAGGGAATACTGAAAGGTTTATTTTTATTTTATTTTTATAGCTGCTATACTGTGTACACTTTAGCAAAAATGTAATTGTAATAGAGGTTAAAATGAAATATTTACCCAACATCACTCTTTTACAGAGAGTAAGAGCAGATGTTGAAAATGAGTATGAGAAAAGAACTAAGAAGAGAGTTCTTTAGCTGACCAGGTCAGATAAAACGAATTATAAGCAATAAGTATTGGCTGAAACCTAAAACAATTGCACCTTTGTATCATCACAGAATTTGGCTGACAGGGATACCAAGTGTGTTGACCTCCTTAGAAACTGAATGTATTCAGTCTCTTAGTTCAAAGTAGTTGTTCAAATGGAGTAAATAATTGTAGATGTTATAGCCTATGCAAACATGATGATTGTTGCTTTATATTATTGTAAAGGAGGGATTTATTAAGAGAAGTTGAAAGGTATTCAGGGGAGGTATTATTCCACTTGATTGGAAGGTGGAAACTGTATTATATTTTCCAGACCCTGCCTGCAGGTGGAAAAGATAGTCACATGAGTGACTTCACAGAAATCATGCACAGATTACTTAGTTCTTAAATTACTTTGTTCTGTAAAACTTATCCCATGAGCTAAAACTAAACAAGCAGGTAGCTCTAGATAAATACATAAAATCTGCTTCCTGTTTGTTTGGGAATCCATCATACTATCAGTTTACTCTCCTGATGCTAAGAATCATTTATTGGGTAAACGCTTAGGCCCGTGATCTTACCCATTGCTTACTGAAATGTGAATTGCTTCTGGTTCTGAGTGAGCCTCAGAGGACACAAGGCTTACCAAATAACAGATGTATATAATTGTGCTGTTCTTTCTGTCCTCTAGGAAAACAAGCATGCTTTCTACTCTGTCCTTCCAAAAAGCCTTTCTGTTGTAGCAGGTTGATGGTGGGATATGTGCACCCTAGTTAAACCGAAAGTTTAAACTTAAGTGTGTTCTAGAGGCTTTAGTACTCCACACTGAAAGAAATGATGGTATCAAATACCGTTCTGTAAACTTTAAGTGTACTTTGATGTCCATTTGAACTTGAACAACTTGCTCCAAAGAGCCAGCACATAACCTGAGAAAACTTTTTTTTCCCCTCTTAAGGTTTTGATACGAATCTGTGCAGGTGACTTTGGGAGTCATATCATATAGAAATTACTCTATTTACAGCCACATGACTTTGTGCTTTAAACACAGTGCTGTTTCTCTTGACAATTTTTTTAGATACCAGTAACATTTAGTGGTCTCTTTGAAGCTGGCTGTTGTTAATGAGTGAATCGAAATTGCTCATGGTAACCACATCTTAGTAGTGTGAAGGTTGCTTTAAATATTTGGTGCTCTTTTCTGGCTGAGTGCATGCTGCACCCTCTTTCAGTGTTCCAGGAGAGGACAAAGCATCACTCTGTCCTACACCCCTGAGAATGTTTCCTTCATGCAGAGTTCTGGTTAACAAAGTGCCTAAGGATATGTTTACTGGCGACAGATCCAAGAGGAAGACGACCTTCAAAGAACTGATACTTTGCCAAAGGCTCTGCAAACTCAATTTTTTCCATTCCTGTACACTGAGCTTGTGTCTCCAGTGTTTCTCCTTGGGACATTTTTCTAGGATGGTAAGGGAAAAATTATTGGACTAGAGAGGACTTCTGTATTTATGTAACTTTTCTATTTTCCATGTGTTTTTAGGTCTATGGACCTGGAACTCAGACAAGAGCTTTCCAGTATGTCAGGTAAGCCTTGTTTGTACTAGCTGATAATTTCATTCACTTCTCTGACGTTGGCCAGCTTTGTATGGATGTGCATTTTAGTCAGAGAGATTGTGTTCATTCTTAGGCCAGCTTTATTTTCAGAAGAGAGACGCAGTTTATTAAAGTATGAAGAAATAAAACATGAGTTGGTTTAGAACTTTTAATTGAGGTATTAATACATCCTTCACTTCAAGACACCACAAGTAACAGATAGGCAAGTTCTTAATGCTGAGCAGTTTGTCACTCCTTGCATTTTAATGCAATGCTGCCACCCTGTGTTTTTGGGACTGCTGTGGTTGGTGTGCAAACTGTGCCCACAAAAAAAAAGCTAAAAAGAAAATTTAAAAAGATCATCCTGGATTATTGGGTTGTTTTAATCATTCTCCACTTAGAAATGTTCTTTCCCTCGGCTGAAAGTAGTAACAGTGGTAATAGATGTTACAGAAACCCCATCAGGCCAAAGTAGCTACTCTTTCCTGATCATAAGGCATAGTGGAAGGGATCTGGATTTCTGTGTCCAGGGCCAAACTCCTAAGTTTATTGCTGATAATCAAAAAAAAAAAAACTGTGTTCTTTTGCTAGAGGAAGGTAACACCAAAATACTGTTTTGTAACAAACCTGGTTTTAAGAATTTTTGAAAATGAGAAGACAATTCAAACAACAGGCTGCAAAGCAGGTGGCAGTGTCTCTGTATTACAACTTGCTCTGTTTTGTTTGAAGTGTGTTGGGAATCAGCTTGCACATATGCCTGTGTACTGGAGGAAAGAGGAAATACTAATCAATTTTTAGTAACAAACACTCGGAAAACATGCAGCCATCTGATTACAGCATTCCTCAGCTGTCTGATCTGCTTTACTGAAGTTCTGAGGAGGCAGCTCTCTTTTTGGACAAGACTATTATTTATAGAGAAGTGGAAATTGCCTCAATCTGTTCTTCCCTTTTTTTAACAGTGATCTTGTAAATGGGTTGGTGGCATTGATGAACAGCAATGTCAGCAGTCCTGTCAACTTGGTGAGTATGAGAGCTCCACTCTGCTATGTTACTGTGCATTGATGAACATCGCCTCCATTTTCCTCCTCGTTGCTGGTACTGATTTCTAGTAAAAGTAAACAGAGCAAAAAAGGTCTTTCCATTATGAACAACATACTCTCCCATGTATTTTCTTTATAAATAAGAAGAATAAGCCCCTGAATGTTAAGATCTTACAGTTCTAAGAACAGGATAAATTTGCTGGAGTTTTTAATTTGTTTTAGCAAAAATATTTATATAATTAGAACACAAAGGAAAGAAATGAATAGGGGACACATGCTAAATACTAGGAAATTATTGAAGACTGGTTTTAATGAAAAAAACCACTGAAGGAATACTTAGCTCTAAATAATTCAAAACCACTTCATACTAACCTTGATTAGAGGAAAATGTGATAATATTTTATGGTATAATTTTTTAATATTGATTAAAGATGCTTGGATTTTTGTTCTGGCCCACTTGTTCCCACTTGGCCCACCCTATTCTCAGCAGCTGATATAAGAATGGAAAAAGGATACATATGCCAGGCCATTTTTTTGTATGCCAACTTTTGCCAAATCAGATATTCAACTCTGCAGGGCAGTTGTTCACTGGATTTTCCTTTTCTGCTGTGGCAGTGAATTAATTTCTATGTTTCTATTCAGATGCTGATATGTTTGAACTCCATCACATGTTTTGTCTCTAGAAAACTGTGTCTATACGTATCTAAATGTTCAGCTTTAGGTCAAATGAGATGTAGTAAATAATGTTTTGAAACAAGGAAAGCCAGGGATAGTGGGAATTGAGTCTGATGAAGGTCAGCTAATGCTATAGCAGGAGGTTTTCAGTGTTTTGTTCTGAAATGTTGATCAGGAGTTCATGTGCAAGGTGGTAAAAAAAAATACATAGTTTGGGAGAGCAAGTAGCCCTTATGTATTGATATTTCAGCTATAGTAAATGCAGAAGCAGTTGTATGCAGCTAAATTAGTTTGGTTTCCTAACTTTGGATGAACTGAGAACTTAGCATACTTCTTCATTATGGTGTCTGTCCTCAACGCAGACCTTGCATGCAGATTTCCAGCTGATGATGTGGTCATGTGGGCTGTTGAGTGACGTATGCTTTTACTGTGTTTGAGGTGCATTTGCTTATTCTTTACAGAATGATTTTTTGGTGGCAGCTTCCTACATACATTGAATTACCAAGGCAAATATAATGGAGGATAACTTTTTTAATGAGTAGGGAGTTGTCAAAGTTACTTTTATTAAGCTCAGCAATTGGCTTTCCCAGAGTTTTAACTTGTCCCATCTAGAATAATCTCATGTCTAGCATGTTGTAAGGTGTTTAATTGTTACTGTAGTGAATATCTCTTCTGCTTATAGGGAAATCCAGAAGAGCACACTATCCTTGAATTTGCCCAGTTAATTAAAAAACTTGTTGGTGAGTATGATCAGTAATTCTTAGTAAAGCTTATGAAGTTAGGTGATTATTACTTTATTAGTGTGTGTAATGTGGATAATTTAATTGGTCTTTGGATTTCTTATTTTATCAAAGGCATTTAATTTTATCCTGATCATATAATTAAATATTAAGATAATCCAAGTCCTCTCAATTGTACGTAAAATATTGCATAAAGAGTAGAATGAATACATTTTCTGTGTATCTGCAATCTATATTCATTAATTTGTATAATGTTTAGACAATTTTTTAGCTTTGTTTTGTCACAAGGACAACACATGAGATGTAAAGCACATAAATGAAAAAGTCTTGTGTAACATTTTAGCTGCAGTAGCAGCACTTCAGCAAGGTGGTTCTTCACTATTGTGCAGGCTGTGCTCCTTCAACTACCATGAAAAACCTCATGCTGTGGCAACAGTCTTTCTCTGCTTTTTTACTGATCTAACAGTGATTTTTGAAAGGGTTGTCAGCACCTCTGAAGAAAACACTGTGGCTTCCTCTTCATTCTTGTTCTGACACCTGTAACAGATCAGAGCTCTCAAGAATGGAAGTAAATGGTTGTGCTTAATATTCTAGTGTGGCTTCCTAATGAGATGAAACATACAGCTGCCGTTAGCCATGGGTTTTTAGTCTGTAGATTCCAGAAGTGCTTCTGACAGATCTGAAAAAGACAAGTTCAAACATATAGTACAGAAGCTGATGCATGTGGTGTTTCTAATGGAGGACTTTTCCCTCTGGAAAACTTCTGTGAATCCACAGATCAAGGAAGGAAATTGAAAAATCACAGCACCAAAACTATCAGGCATGTAGAGTAATTCTCACCTCTGTTTGTTCACAAACAACTTGATCTGTTCCAGTCTGCTGAGGAAGGTGGTTCAATTCTACATCCATAAAATTCCACAGTAACATGGCATGTAAACTATTTGTTAGATTTGGTTAGAGAAATTTTTCTGTGTATTGTCATGAGGAAAAGCAAGTACTATATTGGCTATTTAAATCAGACTGGAGAATATGGGCAAAGAGAAACTGAAGTCCTTTTGCAATGCCAAAGTGCTGACAGAATCATAAAGTGGTTGAGGTTGGAGAGGACCTCTGGAGGCCATTTGGTCCAGCCCTTCTGCTCAGGCAGGGCAACCTACGACTACCAGTGGCCCAGGACCATGTCCAGATGGGTGGAGACTCCACATCCTCCCTGGGCGATCTGTGCCAGTTCTGGGTCACCCTCACAGTAAAACAGTGTTTTCTGATGTTCACGGGGAGCCTCCTGTGTTTCAGTTTGTGCCCACTGCCTCTGGTCCTGTCACTGGGCACCACTGAAAACAGTCTGTCTCCCTCTTCTTTACTGACCCCCATCAGGTATTTATACACACAGATAAAATCCCATTTAGCCTTCTCTTCTCCAGGCTGAGAGGCTCCAACTCTGTCAGCCTCTCATCACAGAAGAGGTACTCCAGTCCCTTCATCATCTCTGTGATCCCTTGTTGGACTCTCTCTAGATGTCTGTGTCTCTTGTATCGGGGAGCCCAGAAATGGACCCAGCCTCCCATATGGATCTCACTGGTGCTTATTCACAAGAAAAATCATCTCCCTCCTGATGGCAGCACTTTTCCTTTTGCAGCCCAGGATACCATTTGCCTTCTTTGTGCCAAGTGCACATTACTGTCTCATATTCAGCTTGCTGTCCATCAGGACCCCCAGAGGCTTTCCTTCCAAACAGCTTTCCTGCTGGTTGGCCCCCAGCCTGTACTGTTGCTTGGCATTGTATCTCCCCAGATTCAAAACTTTACACTTGTTACTGAACTTCATGAGGTTCCTGTCACCTTTTCTTCAGCCTCCTTTGTCACGGTCTCTTTGGATGGCAGCACAGTACACAGTGTATCAGCAACTCAGTATTGATCCAGTGTTGACCCCTGGGTTCACCGCTAGTTACCAGTCTCTAACTAGACTTTGTGCCACTAATCACCACCCTCTGGACCTGGCTGTGCAGACAGTTTTCAGTCCACCTGACTGCTTATCCAGTCCTCCATGAGGATGTTATAGGAGACAGTGCCAAAAGCCTCCCTGAAGTAGAGGTACATGGTATCTACTGCTCTGCCCTTTGTTACTGAAGCAGTCATTTCGTCATAGAAAGTTATTAGACTGTCAGGCATAACTTAATTTTTGTGAATCCATGCTGAAGTCCTTATGAAATGCTTTGTGAATCCACATTGCTGTGGGACAGGTGGTTCACTCAGCTATTGGATGCAGTGCAGCTGTGTCTGTGCAAAGCATTTCAGTGGTTGAATCATGAAGCAGAAAGCTGCAGAAAGACCTGTTGCTCCAGTTGGTAAGAAACATATAAATGCAAAGCATAGTGAATTGCAGATGATAATTCACAGTCTCTTGTTTAATAGGCAGTGGGAGTGAAATCCAGTTTCTCTCAGAAGCACAAGATGACCCTCAGAAACGAAAACCTGACATCAGAAAAGCCAAGTTATTGCTTGGCTGGGAACCTGTGGTATGTACAGATGAACTGCTGTTGCTGTGTGCAAAAACAGAGGCAGCCAGGGCTGAGGGAGGGCTACATGATAATGACACCCTTCCCTTACCAGAATATCTGCTTAACACAATCTCCAGGACAGTTGCTTAGAAGACTGTCCTTCATCTTTTGCCCTAGTTCATGAGCTCACAATTCAGGAACTACTTGGTAAGATTGTATGGCCTGTACCATCCAGAGGAGCAGATTAGCATTAGCATTTGTAATAGACTATATTAGGAAAAAAAAACATTGTTGGGATAGACATTTTAACTTTTTCATTTGTGTATTCTGAAGTATTTACCTTCCTGTAAGTCTGATGAATCCTTTGAAATACATGGTACACAGTTACCTATGTTACCAAACCCCTAGCTGATGGGTTTGTCATTGTTATAGCAGTCCTCATTCCTGTAGCTGATGATAAGAGCTGGTTTGTTTGTGGACGTGAGGTCTGCCTAATCCCCAGAAAAGCTGTGACTTTCTTAACCAGCTCACCATTCTAGCTAGCACAGTGGTTTGTGGCCTTTCTTAGTATTGCAGAAAAAAATCATTCCAGGATGTGTGAACATACCTAGTAAATATAAACCTGATAGAAAAGGATAGATCCAGACCCTTCTAAAAAGATTCACAGAGACATGCAATATTAATAGTTGGTGCCTGAAAGTACAAGGAGGGGATGGCAAGTGTTGCAATCACAGAAGGTTTAAAACAGTTGACTTTTGTACTTCTGGCCATCTGTGTTTGACAGAGGCAGTAAGAGAACTTACTGTGGAGTAGAAGTACGGTGTTGGTAGAGCAAGGCAAGCAGATTTTTGTGTTGCTGTTTTTATCCTCCTTTATTGGGGATGGTATCAGCAACCATGTCAGCATATAGCTGCTGAGAATAATGGATAGCATTTCTGTTGTTACTTTCTGCATATTCTATGCCCATATTTAAACACAGCAATTTGTGGAATTACAATTATTTGTATAGGATTTAAGAACATCAAATGAAATACTGGATGCCAGCTTTATACTATTAAAGAGTGTCTTTAATCCTTAAAAACAGAAGGGGCTTAAATGCTGTGTGTTTGTCTCTTTCAGTGTATTTGGAATTATGTATGTCTGTTTTGATGCTGAACAGACCAATCATAAGCGTGCATGAGATTTAAAATTGTTGGGGTTTTTACTTGCTATGTTAGAAAATATATCAGCTGTTTAAAAGCTCAGCTACATCAGCAGTGTGGAGATGTAACCAGTATGTGGTGCTGTTAATACTTACATTGGCTGAGAGTGAGACTCCCTGGCTGCCTTGTGATAGCTGTATTAAAAAATACACTGTTGAGAAATGAGCTGATGTGAACTTAGAGTGATATGATTCTCTCCTCACTTTTGGGAACAGGTCCCCTTGGAAGAAGGTTTGAATAAAGCAATTCATTACTTCCGTAAAGAACTTGAGTATCAGGCGAACAATCAGTATATTCCCAAACCAAAACCTGCAAGGATGAAAAAAGGAAGAACAAGACATAACTGAAGATTATTAGTTGGACAGGAAATTCCCTGCTTGACATTTGACGGATGTAATTTTTCTTTTTTTTTTTTTTTTTTGGGGAGAGACTGAAACAGGTATCATGAAGAACGAACTGGAATTTCATTCTGAAGCTTGCTTTAAAGAAGTGGATGTGCCTAAAAATAACAAACAAATATTCCCTTTCCCTGCAAATCTTGCCTTGCACTTTTTAAATCTGTCTTTTTATGTAAAATAGAGTAGAAGCATCTTTTAGTATCTTCAAGTTTTATATCTTGATGTGAGATCATTTTGTTGTGACTGTCCTTGACAGTTTTATTTACTGGTTTCTTTGTGAAGCTGATGATAAACACAAATGGGATGGAAAATGCCAATTTATTTATAAAATGGGTACTATAAAATATGAGATGTTCTACTATGCATAAGAAAAAAGCTAGAGGTATTGTCAGGTGAGAGACACTGACATCTGCATATAGAGGAGTTTAAAAAAATTCTGTATGAGAGCTTTATGTATCCTTTAAAGGAGAGATTTTTTCAAAGGTTTAGTTTTAGTTGTACACTTGAATTTTAGATATTTTCATTGATTACCATGGATAAGGTATTTTGAATCACTACTGTGTTGTGCATACTCTGGGAATAAAGTTAATGTATTATTGGTTACAGTGGTTGAATATGCTATTTTAATAAAATATTGAAACTTCTATTTCTTAGTTTCAGGGTTTCACTGTGGGCGCTTCTCTGGCCTCGCACATCTATGAATTTATTGTGTATTAATTATAAAGTAACAATCTGTAAATAATTCCCTCAAAGTTAATAACTTTGGTCTTTCATTGCTCATCTCTTAATAGATGGATCATAAGGGTTGCGGGTGTCTGTTGAAGTAGATCGGACAAAACCATCATGATTTTTGCCAATTCAGGTAATTGATAGTGATGCAGGAGTATACAATTTTCTTTAAACCATGCAGTTTTAACTTCAGGCTCCCTGAGGAAACACTGAGGAAATGTTGCTATTTTAAGCAGTTACGGACTTGCCAGTAAATGCTTTCAACTTTGATAACTAAGGGTGTCCTCTTAAAAAACATAAAAAACAGCCAAGCAAAAAAAAAAAAATCCAATTCCCCTTATTTTTCATAGTTCTCCTTTATTTTCATTATGTCATACTGAATATCTACAAGGGGAGATTGTCAAAGAATTTTTAAAAGGTATTTTGGCTTAATGACACTCAAAATTGAAAATCCTAAATCTTGTCAAGGAAAGTGAGTTGACTTTAACTCATTAAAGCTTGATGTTTTTATTAATTTTTGAGTATCTTTAGGCTGATGTCAAAGTGGAAGTTAGCATATATTGATGACATTATGCCCAGACCCAGGGAAAACTGAGAGCAGTGTGATGTTTAGACCCCTTTGTCTGAGCGTGCCATCTGCCAGAGCCTCACAGTGCCTGCAAGGCTTGGAGTCCCATCCAGTTTGTCTAGTGAAGTTCCCATTGAGTCCAGCAGTGATGGGGCTGCTGTGTTGATTGGTGTGCCCTGCCTGGATTGGGGCTGCAGGGATACTTTTAAGACAAAACAGGTTTTTTCTTGCTCACAAGCGCATGTTTTCTTCCATTGGAAATCTGCCATACACCTAAAATGGGGAGCCAGAGTGCATTTTCCTGTCTGGACGCAGAGGTGGAATTTAGGTATTACACATTGCCTTCATCTTTTCACAGCTGAGCAGCTTGAGATTTGCTTCTTTGTTTGAAACCTTTTTCTAGGTACTTGATCTGGGCATTTATTCCATATTAAATTGCCTGCAAAGTATACCATGGTGTGCGTGCTCCAAATGTGTCTAACCTGTCATTACTGATACACTCACAAAGCACAGCCTCTTCTTATACGCAAAGCCACAGCTGGATGTATGTGAATGTAGTGCCCCTTCTTTAACAGTTCTGTGGGAGAACTGTTAATCAGTTCCCAGCATGGTGGGTTTAACCCTTATGCTCTAGATTGTATCGGAGGGAAGATGTCTTGCTCCTCATGCAAATTGTGCCATTGGATGCCAAAGCATCTGTGAAGAGGTGGACACAAGGGTGCAACCCTGGTCCAACACTTAGAGCAGTCATGGAGAGTAAGTGGGAGCTGTTGAGTACCAGCTGTTTCTTGCAGGCCTGTTTTTCATTTAATCCAGTGACTTCAGTACAAAATATGTAAACTTGTACAGGCACAAGCATGCTTCTGGAGACTAGCACAAAATGTGCATTTTGAAAAAAAAAGATCCCCTGGGAAGTCTGAACCTTTAGATACAAGCGAGAAGGATTTAAAACCTTTTCAGGTTACTTCACAGCTCCTTCATAAAAGGAGCAAATTGAAGAGAGGGCTGGTCCAGTACAACCCATCTGTGAGTGTGTTGTATGCTTCCCACTGGGCCCGAGTGACAGGACTGTGGTTTTGCACTTTCCATGTACTCTTTATACTTTTTGTTTCAGAGGTTCCTGGTTCAGCTCCCATATTCTTTCTAAAGAGTATTCTCCAGAAACAGCAGCTCGAGCTGCTGTTGCCTTTACGTTTTGAAGCCACTGACTGGCCTTCTAGCTGATTTAAAAGGAATGAATCATGTTAAAACAGAGCCTGATGGTGCTTAAGTCTAAAAGTTGGGGGTAATTTGAAGTTTTGTCTGCTTGGAGTCTTCAAGAAGGCAGATGAAGGTTTTCATGTTGGTTACACATCTTAGTAGGAGAAAGAAGCATCAAGTTTGCTGGGAGCCACAGGTGCTGCCATTCCAGAAGAACCACTTTCTATGGAGGGCAGTAAGAATAACTGCACGGAAAACTTGGAAATGCAGGACTGGGGAGTAAATGAAGCTGAAATGTGTTCTCATTTCCATGCCTTAACATATTCTAATTTTTTTTTTTTCCCCAGAAAATTTGAGAATTGGAATTTTCTGCTGTCACCTGGTTAGGCAGACAAGGTAAAACTAACATGACCAAACTTGAGGTGCCTATTTAGTCACGGTGATCTGTACCAGTGGGCGGGCAGCTCAGTGGGTGTGAGATGCAAGTCCTCCACTCTGAGCAGGAAATACGCAATGCAGCAGAGTGAACTGTACTGCTTGATGCTGGTGAGGGAGATCAGCCTTCTAGAATGGGAGGTGTGCAAGGCACCCACTGCTGTGGGTTCCTTGAACCTCACAAGGAGGACCACTCTTACTGCTGGAAGTTATTAAAGCATGAGATCCACAGTTGGATTTTATTATTATTTTTTCCAAGCGTGATGTACTTTTCCTTTATTTCTCTGTGTAGGCTGCTCAGCATTATTGTCAGCCACACTGCTGGTCTACAGGCAAGCCACAGTGGGGCTTGCAGACCTAATCTATTTTAAGCAGTTCCATAAATGTATGGTCTAGAGAAGCCTCATATCTATCTTTAGGTTAGATTTTTTTGCTATATGGGGAAGTAATGATCTGGCAGTTTCCCTGTATCTAAGGTGTGGGCAACTTTCCCTTAATCTTTATAGACAGTGGTGGGTTTAGTAGCCAGTGAGTTCACTGCCTTCTGGATATTTATGAATGTCTATTAATCATCTGTTTTTTCAAAAAAATTTTAGAAATGTAATAAATTTGAAAAAACTTCTTGTCAGGGCTTGAATTGAGTTTCAAAGTTGAAAAAGGCATTATTGCCTTGGAGAACAGGCTACAGAGGGCAAAATGGGGCTTTGATTAGTTTGATGGATTTAGCTAGTCCCCAGCCTTATTAGTACTGAGTTTAATAGTACCTGAGGCCAAGAAGTCCTTGAAGGTTCTTAGGGGCTGATGAGAGGCCCCTGACCACAGGAAGATGTTTTGTTAATAGCAAGGGAACTGTGTGCCTGACAGTGCTAGCCCTAACCACCATACATCCCTTCCCTGAAACTGCTGGGAGTGTAGCAGCTACAAAAAACCTGGTCCATTGTGAACATTTCCCTGTGCTGGGATCTCAAGTGGCAGGAGAAAGGAATGCCTCATTTGGGGCTCTGACTCCTTAGAGATACTAGGAAGAGCAGCAATTGCTCTAAGGTAAAGCAGGGCTCCTTCTGTATGGCAGGAGGTTCCTGAGTGCAATTCCATATCAACAGGGATATTTTGCTGAAATAACAATTGATATTTCTTGCTAAAAAAAAACAGATTCTGGTTTTCTTTTCCCAGTCCCTCTCCTTCCCTCACTTGGCCTTCTCCATAATAGCAAAGTGGCAACTTTATGTCCTCCTTGGACACTTGCCATTTACAGCCTGGAAGAGGCAACAGCTTGTTTATTATTGCTTTGTTTTCTCTGGGTTCTGACATGCTCTTCAACAAAGAGGGCGTTCCTCTGAATGCCTTGGTCCATGCTGAAGCACCTGGAAGGTCCAAAGCATGGAGCCATGGGCAACAGTTGCCTTAAGTGCTGTCAAAGCTGAGCACAGCATCTGGGCTCTGTCCACCCCACTGCAGAGAAAGTTGTTTTGGCAAGGAAAGGTACAACTTCCACCTGGGAAACAGCTCTGGGATAGCAGTGCCAAATCCCCCATCCTCAACATGTTTTTTGTTGCAAGTAGGAACTTAAAGGGGATGAAGGCCTGTCTTCCTCACCACCCCCCACCCCCCCCCCCCCCCCCCCCCCCAAAAAAAAAAAAATGTATTTAAAGTTGCTGCTAAAGACCTTGGATTTGGAGAGAAAGAGCTTAGTCTAGACTTGGGGGAGTACATGAGAGTGGCTGTGGGGACACAGCAGTAGTATTTCCATGCTTTGGCAGAAGGGTTACCTGGCAGGACTGCCCTATCCATCTGACTGATGAATTCTCCTGGCTGATACCCACAAATGGGGCATCAGGTCTTCAAATATGAAGTGCTGGAGCATGGCCAGGCTGTTCCTGTTCTTTAGANATATATATATATTTATTTACAGAGGAGGAAAAGGGAACTTAGTACTATATGCACACTACACGAATACCAGGCAAATACAGGGAAAGAGAGGTAACTCAAATGGTACTGTATAGGTACTATATATACACCCAAGGAAAATGGATAAGGCACTGCATTACCCAAATAGTGAAGTGACCAGCCCCGAGCTGTGAACCTTCCCCCCAACCACCTGCCCGATGAGAGACTGACCCGGCCGGAGGAGAGACTGCACCGGAGAGGCTGACCCAAGGAAGCGTCCGAGGACCAGTGTGTCCCAGAACTTCCTCCCTCACTCCTCTATCCCATGTGATGTGAGATAGTAGGGAATACGTATGATTTGTCAATGTATGTCACCTGACTTGTTTCCCAGGAAGGCCTAAAAAACAACAAACCCAGCCAAAGCCTAAAATTTAAAACCACCACAGAGGCCGTGTGCAATTTTTATCTGTTTTGGGACAGAAGTAGTCAAAGAAAATTAACTTTGAAGCACTCAATGCATATCTGATGATATTATTTTTCCAGTAGTCTTACTGCTTTTGTCCAAACCTGTGATGGCACATCCTTACTTGTTTTCTTTCTCACCATTGCAACTGCTGCACTTCAAGCCGGGTGCACCCGTCTGCTAGAAGGAGGGTGCCCTCAGAACTATTGCCTTGCGGTGGGTGACCCCATCCAGCAACAAAGTACCCTCACAGCTATTCACTCCCCTTGGCCTAACGGGGTATGGGAGAGAATCATCATGGCTTGGCTTCGCGAACGAAGATTTGGGAAGGGCTCTACCCACGCTTGCTGCAAGCGCGCTGATGGCTAAAGAGGCCGATGCGAGATAGGCAAGGCCGGTTGCAAAAGGCACAGCAGAAAGTCTCCATAGACGGTGTTGGTGAGAATAAGAAAAATAAGAATAAAAAAATAAGAAATGGGTAAACCTGAGTGTTGAGGTAAGAGCAGTTTAATGGGTAAAGCAAAGAAGAAAAAAACTCAAGTGATGCAAAGGCCACTCACTATCTCCCCTAAGCAAGACTGTTGCTCACCCAGTCTCTTAGCAGTGGCTCCCTTGAAAGGCAAAACCCCTACCCGTTTATTCTTCCCAACTTTTAATGTTGAGCAAGTCATTCTATCATATGGAATTGGCCAGTTTGGGTCAGCTATCCCACCCATACCCCCTCCCAACCTCTCGCCCACCCCTGGCCTGCCTGCTAGGGGACAGCATGGGAAATGGGTGGTCTTGAGGCTGTGCAAGCACTGTTCAACCACAGCAAAAACACTCGTGTGCTGCCTACACTGGTTTAGTTGCAAGTCTAAAACATGGCATCATATGTGTTGTTACGGAGAAAGTTAACTCTATCCCAGTCCTTAACCATACAACACAACATAATGGAAAATATTTGTTTTTTTCTTTTTCCCCTCTTAGAGAATTCAGAAGACAGAAATTATAGACTTTGTTGTGAGCCTATAAGGCACAGAAAGCTGCTAGACTGAGTCAGCCTGCAGGAATGGACACAACTTACAAAGGCCTAGGGAGGGATGGTCTTTATTTACAGCACTTCTCTTATTTTTCCTTATTCAGCAGGTCTGAATTCCCAGTCGTTGTAAATTCTGGGAAATGATGGAAATTATCAGCATGGTTCGAATGTTGCCAAATTCAGTGCACTTTTTTAATAGAACACACAATGGACGTATTCTTCTAGGAATAGGTGTTTACCAACTGTGCAAAAGAGTCTGTGCTTGACTCAGAATGTGATTATTCCATATTTGGAATAAAGGCTCTTCTACCAATGAAACACACCAGTTTAAACCAGTTAAACTGGCAAGGATTCTAAGAGCAAGCCTAGGGAAAGCTGAGGGTTTGGAGCATGTTAGGCTAGCATGTATCTGTGCATGCAGAGAAGTGACTAATATGTTTGTTCCGTTTGGCTCCCTCAGAAAAGAGCTGTCTTCCTGGAAGCCTTCCTGCAAGGAGCTGGATAGTTCTGGGCTGCCTCTCCTAGTCAGCAGTCCATCACACAACGAGGGCTTTGAGTGAAAGATTGGGAAATAGAGAGAAAGAATTGAAATGTAAAGAATGGTGTTGCCATGATCCATGCTTTGGAAATTTCTTGTAAGCTTTAGATGACAGACAGCTAAAGCGTCCATGCTGTCTTCTCTGACTGCTATAGTTGGCAGAACACACTTCATCTCTCTTTATCCTGACTCTTCAGTTCCAGAAGTCATGGAGCAACCAGCCTTTCTCAACTACCCCTTCCCAATCCTCTACATTTGTCAAGCACCAGCAGTGCTTTCCCCAGCCAAGCTCCTCCTGATGAAGCCTGTGACAGCTGAAATCTCCCTCCTAGATCTACTTGAGGGCTTTTCTTACAGTAGTGGCTGATGTTGCTGTGGTACAAAAGTTGGTTGTATTTCAAGGTTCTTAACATACATGATGCCACCAACAATGCCCCTTTAATCCAGTCTATTTCATTAACAGATGCCCAGTCTCTGATATATTTTGATGCTCAGCCTGATGCGCATACATTCCAGTTTGAATTGGGGATAGAGGGAACTTGACAGTAGGAAATTATGTCAGGGGACTGTGTTGCATGCTGTCTGATATTACCTTCATTTTAAATAGCTAAGTTTGTTGTTTTATTCCCTGTTTTGAGCTAGGCTGAAAGCTTGATGCTAAGTGGAATGGACAAAAAGGGGAGTAGTCTCCAAAGATAACCTTTGGGTTATCATGGCTCGGAGATGTTGGGGCCGCTCAGGTTAGATGCTCTGCACCTCAGCAATTACTTCTGAAGTCAGGTTCCTGCCTTAAGTCCATTCCCTGGAGAATCTTTTCACAGGCTTTGTGGGTAGGTGAGTTCCTCTGCACTGAATTTAGCTTTTGTGAATATCTGTGTCCTTGACCCAACAGGAGCTGTAGAAGTGCCATGTCATACAGGTTTGGAGGGCTGTGCACAGTAGATATGGAAACAACAGAGGAGCAACAAGGCAGCACTTCAACTGAGAGGAATTTTTTTTTCCCCCAAGAATAATTGGATTTATTTGTTGATAGAAATCTGAATGAGCAGACACATCTTAAATGTACTGGCTTATATATTCTATATGCCAAAGTAGATGATATAATGTAATTTTGTAATTGATTGTAGGAAGGCAAATGAAAATGCCCTTTAAAATAAAATCTGTAGTAAAACAGTTGGAATTAAACTTGCTGTTATGAACTCTACTAAATAATGGCAACCTGCTTATTTTATCAAAAAAGCTTTATTTCTATAACACTTTATATATAGTGTACTACTAACTAATGTTAAAGTCATGTTGCTTTCATCAAAGTCTGGCAGTTCCTTTACTGTTTGACATGAATAGAAGGAAAGTGGGGCCATTCTGACTGAGGGAACACTGAGTTTCACCCAGTGCAGCCCTACAGGCACCATCTATAGTAGGATAAAAGGTATTAATAATCATCATAGTTGACGCCTGCTCCATGCCTGAAGGTGTGTGGATTTCGTGGGCCAATTGGAGAATCTTCATCATAGTGGTGCTGGTAGTATCCACCATAGTATTCATTACGAGCACGCCCCAAGTTTGTCCAGTAGGAGATGTCATCTTCAAATTTCTGCCAAAAATAAAAGTTAAAAAAAAAGGCTACATTTGCTTGCCAGCCTGAAACTTTACAACAATGAGATGAGACAGAAGTGGTGCAAGAGCCTCTCAGAAATTTGGATCCTTTGTGCATTTGTCATGAAATAAATCTTTAGATCTAACAGGTTTTATGACTTGTACCTGCCTTCTCGATGGGATTATCAGGATCCTGAGTGCAGAAATTGTCCTGCCCAACCCCACCTGGGACCCACCCCTACACCATCTGCCCACTGGGAAGTGCTGAAACTGAAAGCACCTGCAACTGAAACATCCACTAAGCACCTTTAATATTTCTATTACCTTGTCAGTGGTGGACTGTAAAACCATTTTGATGGTTTGCACTTAAAAATCTAAAGGTTTAGTTGTCTGTTGCCCTGTGCTTTTAGTTGTGAAGTGCCTGACTGGGGTGCAACAGGCTTTTGCATTATGTCTGTGATCTCTCACTCCCATCTTGCATGGGTAAAAATGAAGGTACAGTGCAACCTTCTAGCTATGGAAATGCAATAAGCAGTTCAATTCTGCTCAAAAGAGCAGAGGAAAAACTCTGCAAGGATATCAAATACTTGCCAAGTCAAAGCCTTTCCATCTGAATGATTCTTTGGAAATATATTTGGCTGGGATTTAGAAAAAAAAAAAAAGAGTTTTGCAAAATACACAATGGATAAGTATGACCCAGGTCCTTTGCTGGAACAAACAGTTATTTCATTGTTAAAACTGTGTCTTAATACTCAAGAAAACCTACTAAGTGGATTCATTGTATCCCACAACAGGCCTCATTTCAGTTTTTGAAATGCACACAGGAACTCGGAGGAGAATTCACTTTATCTGCATGGCTTGTCCTTATTACTTTCAGTATTTGCCCCCAGTCTTAAGTTTCTGATGTATAAACCACTTTTTCTATTTTTTCTATTCCTGTTGGTGGCGGGGTATATAGCCATGATGTTAAAAGGTGACTTTTATAATGTCCAGGAGAATGTTTTTTTAAAAAGTACCCTTCATTATATCAGCTCAAGCAAAGGATTATTTTTCTAATTGTTGCAGCTTTGAAAATGAGTGCATTCATCTTCTAAGCAATCCACATAGCATGAAGGTCTAAAATGGACTCCAGCTTGCCTGTGCCAATGCAATCTCATTAAACATATTCATGCAGCTGATAGAAGCCAAGAATTCAACATCTATAACTATTTTTACCTCTTATTAAAAGTAGAAATTATTCTACATGTTGGACTGCAACCAAATGCATTTTTCTTTGCCCTATTTCAGCATCTATTTAGTAGAGCTTTGTGCAGAGCTTGATTCCACTCCGGTGTTTTTACAAATTAATTGTTTTTAAAAAAATTTATCCTCTTTTGAGGGGAGGTTGGCTGAACATTATCATATGGTTTTTCTTTCACATTTAGAGTTGAGGCACAGCTGCCAGTGTTGGTGATGGTCCGGAGCTGCCCACACCGTGGAGGCACGTGCGTGCATTAGGTGCGTGATGTCAGTACGATTTCATTGAATGCCAATCATAACCAGCTTGGTGCTTTAAAAGCAAGCTTATGAAGTTGAGGCTGACAAATTAATTTCCTGAAATACGATTGATTGCTTTGAGTCTGGCTGCCCATTTCTCAAAGCAAACCTTGTCCATATGTCCAATTTCAATTTATTTAGCTTAACTTCGATAGCAGGCAGGAACTCCACACAAAATCTTAATGTAATTTTTTTCTCCTAATAAAATTTTGCAGAAATCTCTAACAAGTAACAGAACTTATATTTCTGAGTGCTATTTGCTACTTTAAAAGAAGAAATCTCAGTATCTGTGAAGAGAAGTAGAGCAGGTTCTCCCTGAGTACCCTCATAGCTATGTATTCTCACCACTGCTCAATCTGAACCCCTACCAACCCTCAAAAGCCTTACAGAATCATAGAAAGGCTTGGGTTGGAAGGGACAGTAAAGTTCAACATCCCTGCCATGGACAGGGACACCTTCTACTAGAACAGATTGTTCAAAGGCCCGTCCAACCTGGCCTTGAACACTTACAGGGATGGGGCAGCCACAACTTCTCTGGGCAACCTGTTCCTGTGCCTCGCCACAAGTAACTAAATAATTGTGAAGAAATAGTTTCTTTCTAACATCTAATCTAAATCTCCTCTTTTTATTTTAAAACCATTCTCCTTTGTCCTATCACTTGTCTGCTCTCCCTCTATTTTTATAAGCTCCCCATAAGCACTGGGAGGCTGCAATAAGGTTTCCCCAGAGTCTTTCATTTCTCCATGCTGCTCTCCCTTTCTTGTACTCACCGCCTCATCGAATCCCAGGTACAGAAACTGCTGGTACCACTGCTGTACATCAGGCTGGCTTCTGTCCCACAGCTGGCGCCTCTGGCGTCTCAGGCTGCTCAGGAACTCCTTGGCTGCAGTTTCTTTCACTGACACCTCAGGCTTTGCAGCAACAGGGGCTGAAATTAATTCCCCCCACAAAAGGCATGCCAGGAAATTTTGGGTCAGCCTGAAGTGTACTGCTTGCAGCAAGAAAATGCTTCTCACATCATGCCATCACCTTTGTGCTTGCCAGTGCTACGACTGTAGCAGAGTAACAGTAATAAACCCAGGAATGACCAATGTAATAGGATTTCTCAGCTACCCTCATTCTCTTGAATTTTCAGAAAGCTGTTCTGAGCTCAAAGACAGCAGCTAAGTGAGGAATCTAAATAAATGCACCCAAACTCGAAGAACATACACACAATGTGTTTGTGCTTTGAGGAGAGAATGGAAGACTGACCCTTATGTGCTACAGTTGCAGAAAGTGGAATGAAAATGAGAGGTGAAGTTAAAAAGCCTGAGGAGAAACACTGCTAACTTATTAGGGTGAAGGGAGGCACACATAAAAAAGATAGATTTTTAAATCCGTAGTGTGAAAAGGTAGCTTTTAAATAATGAGTGCTACTAAATGCTCTCTATGCCTGAAAATAAAAGCCCATTAGGTTTTCACAGCACACTGCATGATGGATGTATGGGAATGCCCTCAACCTGCCAGACCCAGATATGTCTGTCTGGCGTGCTCGATGCCTAAAAGGTTTGCTGTGGCTGCTGGAGGAATTTATGTACCTCCAAAAGGTATGGATTTGAGGACTATGACAGGACAAGAAGAAATGGCCTCAATTTGTACAAGGTTTATACTGAGTGTTAGGAAATACTCCTTCACTGAAAGGGTGGTCTGGCATTGGAACAAGCTGCCCAGGGAAGTCGTGGAATCACCATCCCTGAAGTGTTCAAAACATGTAGCACTCGGGGACTTGGTTTAGTGGTGAACATGGCTGTGCTGGGTAAATGGTTGGACTCAGTTTTAGAGATCTTTTCCAGCCTTCACAATTCTACGATTCTACAACTGGCCAGCCCCCAGACACACACAGAAATGATAAAACATGGTATTGATCTGTCTGTGAAACAAGAAGTGTGTAAGAGTAGGAGAAACATCCTGCCTTCAGAGTGTTCATTGAAATGAGGGAGAAATAAGGAACATGGGTGTGGATGGGGATTTTTGGAGGTTGCAAGGGAAGAGACTGGGGCAGACAGGGAAATCAAGTGGAGATGTGAAAACCACTGAAGTAGAGCTGGGCAGACTCACAGTGGGAGACAAAGGACTGCTGTGAGCAGGAGATTCAAGAGATAAAAGTGATAGATGAGTTGTTGCAGGAAGAGTGAGAAACAGAGGCTGTCCTGCAATGATGAACTGGAAACTGATAGCTTATGGTGAGCTCAAGCTGGATGTTACTACTGGGAAGAGGGACAGCTGAGCAAATGTCCCGTGAACAAGCCTCGCACAAGGGACACTGCCAGCAAGGGAAGCAGTACTGTGTGCTTGGCCTGCTCACTTCAGAAACCAGCCAGAAAAGGGGAACAAGTCTGGAATTAAAGGGGCTGCATATTCCCTTCTTCATCAGGCTTTGAAGTTCTTCCTGGTCTAAGCCATGGTGTCTGCATGCTCCAAAAGCCTCCCCTTGGGTGGTCCTCTCCCCAGGGGACCTGAACAAACAAGTGGCCCATTGCTGGAGTGCACGGGAGGGTGAAGGTTGCTCCTATCTGCACGTAACCCCTGCAGAACGGTGATGCAGAGAACCCGCACACAAGGAAAACAGATTTGGATGGGATACGTATTTTAGGGCTGGTAAGAGATGTTGGATGATCCCAGAAAAAACCCAGTGAGAAATTAGGCAAGCTTGCAGAAAGTGGGAGTCCCAGCTGTGGGGGTATAAATTCTTTGCATCAGCCATAGAGCAGGCTGAGAGGACGTGACCAAAACTTTTGGGATGTGTCATCTGTTGTGGTGCTGCATGTTCCCAGTCAGCATCATTTCCACAGCCTTTCCTCAACCAGTGAGCCATTCTGCACATCTGACTGCTGGGCCCTAGGCCATCATCTCTCCCGTAAGAGAGCAGTCTTCCAAATAGGAAGCACATGTGGGGCCAAGAAGACAAAAAGAACAAGTCAAGGCATCATAAGCAAGCCAGGTTTGCACATTTTTATCTCTGTGCCTGAACCAACAGAATTTCCATGCATTTTAATTCCTTGGAAAAGCTTGTGACTTCCCAGAATAAAGAAGACAAACGCCACGTCTGCCATGCATACGCTGGAAAAGGTAGGTGCCATGCACTGCACAGAGCAAAAGGCAGGCGTGCTGCCTGAGGCTGGGAACCCCGCTTTTCGGAGTGGGCTGTGGTGAGCAGAACCTCCAGCCTTGCCCGTACTAGGTCCCAAACAGGCATGAAGGCACAGGCTTTTCTGAGCAGGGAGTTTTAGTGTGGTATGTAGCGAAAGTGACCGCATGCTTGAAGCCTGCTGCCCCGTCTGCTCTGTTGGAGCTGGAGGAGCAGGGACACAGCAGCAGCTTCAACTGACAGCAACCAACTCAAAGGAAAGAGTGTTTTGCTGCCTCTTTACTTACCTTCCCGTTTCTGAAGCATCAGTTTAAGCTTATTTCCCCTTGAAACATCTAGACAAATAAAAATAAAACTCATACATTTATTGAGAAGGAAACAACAAAAAAGATGGGAACTCAACAAGTACCCTAAGTATTTTTGACATTGCTCCAGCTCAACAGGCAAAAGAGACAAGTTTCTCCCAGTGCCTTCCTTTGCTCCCTTTTCCGTGCTTGAGTGCAACACACATCTCAGGGAAGCTTCTGACGCTCCAGCATCCTCTTCCCAGCTCTTCTTGGCAACAGAACACCGATACTGGCCTTCCTCTTCAAGTAAATTATATTTTTAATAAGACCACACCTGGTGCCAGTACCAGCATCCAGGGCAGCACAAAACCCCAGCCACTTAGTGAGGGCCATGATAACTCTTCCAAAATTGTGTCTGTCAGCGTGCCCCAAAGCTCATCGAGGCAGTCATCCTGCTGATGCCCATGGCATTAGCCCACGGCCCGGCAGCGCAACCGGAGACCTCCACGTGCTCGGCTGCTCCAAAACGCTTTAGTTCCCTGGCAAGCAATCATCTTTTTGAAAAGGTGCCCAACTTGCACACCTTTTGGAGCGCCTGAGGTTGCTAAGCCATGCGGGAAGGCTTTTCCCCGCGCTCCCAGGACGTTACCCCCGGGTTACGCTTTCCCTGTGCCCCGCATCCCGCCCGCCGCGCTCACTCACCGGGGGCCGCGCAGAGCAGCGGGAGGAGGAGGAAGAGGAGGAGGAGCGGCAGCCCGGGCAGGGGTCCGCGGGGGCGCGGCGGCGGCATCGCGGTAGGGGCGGCGAGGAGAGGAGAGGAGAGGAGAGCCACCTGTGCGGGACGAGACGCAGAGGACGGGATGGAGAGCGGCGGAGGAGCCGGGGCGGAGGGAAGGGAAGGGAAGGGGCCCGCGGGAGGCGGGCGGAGGGCGGGTCCGACGGGAGCGCTCCCGGCCCCGGCGGCTCCGCGGGCTTCCCTGCGCTTCCCGGGGATTCTGCACCCTGCGCTTGGTGCCCGCTTGCCACATAACCACTCCGGTGAGACTCGTAAAGACCAGTTCATGCTGGGCTTTCTGACAGGGAAGTTGAAAAAGAAAATTAGCATGTCTTTTAGCATGGCTCTCTATATAAACCCAGTTTGCGGGTTCCTTGTAACAGTGGATGGAAATGGAGAGGTTGTTGTGATGGAAAAACTAATCGGGATCAGCCAAAGGGGACGTAGTTCAGGGGTTTTTCTCTCTCCCTTCCTCCCGTCGCCCAAGCCCACAGAAAACCGCAATGCATTTTAAGTGATTAGCTTTGAAAAATAATCGCCATTTCAATGTCTGCATATAGATAGTTTTAGCCTATTTTAAGAACTCGGGGACCAAAAGCCAGACTCACAAACTAAAAGCCCTTGCTCAGAAGGTTCATGACTGTAATGGTGCCTAAACTTATCCTGGCTTTTCCTGATTCGGACTTAACCTTCCCGCAGTGAATTAACCTTTCTGTTCCTTCCCTTGCAGATGCCAGAACCCAACCCCCACCCCCCCGATGAATTCCTAGTGAATTCCTTGCCCATCCTGGAACACAAGCTCTCCCTTGCCTCACAGCAGAGACCCACAACACCCAGGAGACCATTATGAGCATCTCACCTCCTGCTGAACTTGCGCCAGAGTAGAACAAGGTAGAGCCAGGCTCTCTCTGTAAACTACTTGTGAGAAATCTGGCAAGTGCTGAGGCCTTGGCTCCCTGGTAGAAGGATAGGTGCCAGTTCAGTTGCAGTTGAATACACTTACAGACAAACTCTGTATACTGTGTATATTGTAATTGTATATAAATATGTATATTGAATGTGTATGTGTGTATGTATACATATACACGAGTGCATGGCGCGGGAGCTGTGCACTGATGTGGCAACAGCCTGTGATGAGACACGGAACCCATCAGTGCTATTCAGGCACAGCTAATTGTGGAGGTGGGACCAGACCCCATGGCTGGCTTTACCACTCACTGTAAAATGCAGAAGAATCACCAACATGGGCTGGTCCCTCAGCAGTGCCCCAGCTCCAGCCTGAATGCTGCTTCTGGCAACTGCTCCTGTTTGCCCCACACATCTTTCCCCTTGTGAAAAAAATTACTTGGACCTGCACCCAAAGCTTTTCCCTTGCTGACTGTCATCCCCCAGCACCCCTGAGCTAATGCTCAGGCCTCTCTGCTCATCTAAAGGGCTTGTTACAAGGGCATGGAATGACAGGAGAAGGACAAATGGCTTCAGACTGAAAGAGAGTAGGTTTAGATTCTTTACTGTGAGGGTGGCGAGGCACTGGAACAGGTTGCCCAGAGAAGCTGTAGATGTCTGGTCCCTGGAAATTTTCAAGGTCCAGTTGGACTGGGCTCTGAGCAACCTGGTCTAGGGGAAGGTGTCCTGCCCTGAGCATGGCAGGGAGGGATTGGAACAAGATCCTCTTTTATGTTCCTTCCAGCCCAAACCATTCTGTGAGTCTATCATTCTGTGATCTCAGCTGAAGTGGCAGCAGCAACAATTTGAAACAGCCAGGTGGTTGCTCCAGCCAAAATGTCTCTTACTCTCTACAGGAGCCACATCTTCCCATGGAAGCAGAGCAGGAGGGAGCAGCACCTTCCAGATCCCATAAGAAGCTGGAGTCCTGGCTCAACTCCCACACAAGTCAAACACACTCCCACACATCAAAATTAGATTATCTTTTCTGTCATTGCTTCTGAGAGGCTTTCCCTATAGCCCCATGCTTCAAGTGTCAGCAGACAACACCATGTGTTGGAGTAAACGCCCCTTCTGAATCAGGGCACTCTTTCATCAGCTTTACATTGACAGCCTGTTTGCTAAAACCACCTCAGGTTTTTGGATAGTTATTTGCAGAATATAGCTAGAAGGGACAGATATGAAGAGCACATATGCAAGGTGACATGTAAAAGCTATGATGGAGATAATTGATAAAAACAGAGCAATAATTCATGAGTATTCATGGTTTACTGCTCTACTGGTAATGGCAAAAGGTGTTTCATTCAGCTGGTTGGTTTGTAACAAGCCTTGTATGGGAGATAGGGCTGTGCAAAACTTCAGTTGTTTTGAGCCTCTCAGCCAAGGGAATACAAAGCACAGAATCTCCTCTGGATACCAAATATATCACGGTGACTCAAGAAACTGATGGGATAAAATGCAGTCTGGTGAAACTCAGAGAATGGATTGACTCAAGTATAAGGTTATTGTAGAAAGTCATTGCTCTAGTGATGAAAGAAGTGATTGACAGAAGACTATAATGCTCAGGTTTAAACTGAGTGCAATGTCTTCCCAGAAGAGGTCACTTTCTCTGTTAAGGGGACAGAAGTTTTTGACATAAAGTAAAAAAGTTGTGTAAAAATATAACACCACTTCTTTTCAAAGGTGGAGTGAAAGGTGACTGGTCTTTTCCCAGTATCAATCTTTATTTCTTTTCAGGTTCTTTTTAGGACTAAGGCAGTGTTGCCCTGGTATAGTAGTAAGACATTTTTTCTGCTGAGCTTGCAACTACTGCATTGTTATTCGAACTGTTTACCCCCAGGTGAATATGCAAGTTTATTGACATGCCTGTGGTATCCCTTTCTGCTATTTGCCGTGAAAAAACACAGTCGCTGTGTGTGCAACTTGGATACTGCAGTGTTTTCCTAGGATCTTTCTATCAGCAGCAACATTGCTCTCTTTAAAACATCCCTTTCCTTAGCGTGGAGGAGTTTAAGGCTTGTCGTAGACCTTGGTTTGCCTCCTCTGGCATGCCAGTGCTGGAATTTCTCTGCCAGCATGGCTGGACAGCATTCCCAAAGGCACTAGGCAAGCAAGCCTGCACTAATGATGTCATTCGGTTAAATATCTTTCATCACCACTGGTGACAGTAGTAGACTCTTGGTGTGGAAATTTTATTGAAATATGTTAATTCATGCTGTCAGCAGGACTGTTCCCCAGACAGCTCTGGAATGAGGAGCAGTGAGCAGGGCCCCTTTCACACATGGTGTAAACTGCATCAGGCCCGTTAGCATAATGGAGACCACGAGTTAAAGGGATGTCTGCAGCAGGAGAACTGCCTGGAGCTGGCAGGTTCATCACATCCCCAGCATGGGGCTAGACAGAGGACTATGCTTTTGCAAGCCAGAGGCAAAAATTTGGGAGCAATCCAACAGCAAACACTCTGAGACTGACCTTGAGAAACTACAGGCAGGAACAAGGCAAGGAGATCACTGAAGATAGAGAAATTCTGATAGCTGAGTCTACTGCTGGCCAGCAGCTGTCTTTGGAGCCTGCAGAACTTTGTGTATCTTTTTTGAAGTAAGCAAAGAAGACTCTAACTGGTTTGTTAAATAGCTCTGCAACTTGCTGCATGTCTGGTAACTACTTGGGCTGCCCTGTTTAATCTGTGTGATCTCTGAGTTTATGTAGAATGGTTTTAAGCCCAGCAGCTTCTGCAGCTACTTAAAGTGGTGTGGGCACGTGTGGCTGTTTAACTGATCTGAACTAAATGGAGTGGGGTGGAGAATCTCTGCCTTGAAGTATACTGAATTTTTAAGCGTTCAATTTTATTATTATTGTTATTATTATTTATTTTGCCTAAAATTTAGTACAAAGAGACTTCTGAGTAGCAGAGGCTCCTCTGTTTTTGCATCTCATCACAGTAGCTGTTGAGAGAACTGTTTTATCCATTAAAATATAAGAGATAGTATCAGTAATGGATATTCAAGGATATTCCATAATTCCAAGCACAAGAAAACACATTAGAAAGATTGATCTTGGTTTCTTTCCTTCTTCCTTTATTAGGCTTCATGTTTTCAAGCACTTCAACACACTAATGTTTTTAAATACAGTATAGATCAAATGCTTATATAATCAGAGGACTCCCAAAGATGGATTTCCAAGAAACACTCCCTCCCTCCAAATATAATGAGGCGTATGATAAAATAATGACACCTGACATCAGCATAACTTAGTAGTCCAGGGATTGCAGATGACATTTCATCTTTTGCAAAGAAGCACCACATAGATTTTAACAATCCACTAAAATGTTTCATTTGATCAAGAACATGGCAGCATTGAACAGTATTCCCAAGACCCAGAAAATTATTACTTTCTGTTAATGGGTTTTTCACAAGATCTCCCAGCCCTATTGCCCTGGTCAGTAGCCTTAGGGTAGAAGCACTTGGCATTTCAGATAGTTTTCTGCAGCCTGTTCCAAGAAAACTGCGTAAGTCTTTTTTTTTAAGGTAGCATATTTAAATCATGAGTAATTTCTTTCCAAAACATTTCGATTTTCATACTATTTCTTACACTGTTCCAGAGCCGTCCTGACAGTAACAGGACCAGCCCCAAGTCCCAGGGCAAACACCTTTTCTTGACACAAAGTTTATCTGTTATCAGCTGTGAGACTCATTGGCCTTGACACATAGTTTGTCATGCATTTCTGTCATTGCATCTCAACTGGTTGCAGCATTACGTTGGTCCATGATTAGAGCTCATATTTTCCATAGAAAATACCTTAAAATAAAGCTGGTGTGTTGTTTTTTTTTCTCCCCTGTGCTTGGTTACTGCTGATATTTTTTGCAGCATCTGTCTGAGCCTGTCAGATAAAAAATGGTGTCTGTTGGTCTGTCAGTCCTTCTCTCTTCACCTGTACCTGACAGTACATTGCTGCCCTCGCTGCAGAATTAACCTCATTGCTCTGGTAATAAGCACAGTGAGAAGCAGATTAGTTTGGCAGTGTTATCTGATCATGGCTGCTTCCTTTCCACAGAAGGATTAAAACATTCTGTCTCTAAGAAATCCTTGTCCTTTTTCTCTTCCATTGCCTCCAGTATACTTTTAGGATAAACCTGGAAGTATATAGCCAGTCTGTGTGTCAGATTTAACAGGAAAGGAGGTGGAGAGGGACTGCAATACATTAATACCTGCATTTTTGCTATGGCCTGATTTCTTTCAAATCATTCTTTCTTTTACTGCTGTCTCTTGGGATTCTTATTTTTTATGCTTCAAAACATTTTTTTCTGAACTCTTACTTCTGAGCTATTTTTCACTTGTATTCATTCCCTAATTTTATTATTCACATCCAGAATGTACACATAGTCTTAAAAAAACCACAAACCCACCTAAAAAACAGGCTGCTCCTACTCAAAGATTAGAAAATGCAAAGTCTCAAAAATCTTACACTTAACAATTTGATTTTGTCATCCATTTCCTACACACCATTGCTGTCTTAATGGTTTGTACATATTTCTGTTCTTTCACCAAAACTCTGGGCTTTCTCATGAGGTGAGTGTTATTCATCTAATAAAAAAACTGTCTGGCTTTGTGTTACATCATGTCATCAACGACCATGTGCTGTTCCCAAGGATCCAGCCCTTCCCCAAAGAGTGTCCAACAGCAATGCCAGAAGTCCTCTTCTGGCTGCCATTTCTTCCTGCTCCCTCATCACGACAGCATTATTTCCTCCCTCAAGCTTCACCAGAAAGCTGGTCTGGGGACACAGCACCATCACATCAGCGTCTGCAAGACCAGGGAAAGCTGCAAGAAGATGAGTTTCTTGCAAACCCAGCCACCTACAAGCACTTGAGCACCTTCAATCACATCTGGAGGAATATATCTCCCCTTGCCACCTGCAGGCCTAAACCCCTTCACAGATGAGTCTCTTCCTTTGTAAAGAGGAGCCAGCCTTCACAACCCACAGTTCAGTACCCAGCACAAACTGGAGGATCGGAGGAAACCAGGCTGTGCTTCCTAAGGCAGCTGCCTTACACTTAAGGGCTTAAATTGATAGGGTGGCTTGCTACCACCAGGACAGGGAAGTCTCTCTGTCCCCTGCAACCTCATCCTCCCTACCCTTACCAGCTCCACTACATTTTGAAGCCAGTTCTGTGTGCTGGGTTAGTTGCCTTCTGGACTAGTGAACTGTGATAGCTCAGGTAGGTGGTTTCCAAGAGCTGGAGCCAAATAAGAAGACAGTGGGAGACTATGGCCAGAAGTAGGAATGAGCTGAAACTTATGAAGCAGAACTTCTCCTTTTTGCTGCAAGGGGGTGCTTTGTCCACCATACCCTGAGGAACAGCCGGGGGTTGGGCTCACTTGTCCCTGGAGTAGATGACTGCAGAGAGAGAGGCAATATGACTCCATATCAATCCCATCCTGCCTGATTCCTTCCTTCTCCTGTCTTATGTTTGAGGATTTAGCAATGCGTAAAATTGGTCCCTGCAGGACAAATCAGTATCATGATCCCTTAGTGATCACTTAGATGCCATCTGAATTTGGGCATGGATTTCTGCCTATGCAGGGAAGTTTACTAGCAGAATGAGTTTCCTTGCTGAGAAGCAAAGATCTTGAGACAATGACAGGTCTAATCTGTGATAGATCTACCCAAGGTTTCCCTCCCTGTGCCTCAGTCCCCTCAGCCCCAGGACTGCAGTAATGCATGATAGACTGGGCAGCAGGGTAAGCCCCATCCATCTCCGTTGCAACCTCACCAGCATGGCCGTGATCCTCAGAGACCTGCAGGGATGCAGCATGTGCTGACTGAGCATGTGCTTTAAAACCAACTTTTTTTATTTGAAGCAGGAGAAAGTGGATACATTTTCATGGGGAAGGAAAAGAGGAGCATCCCAGAGATCTGCTGCCACCTCTGGCTCAGTGTGAAGCCCACATTTCAAAGCACAGGAGCTGGAACATTGCCTGAAGCAGGCCAGGCACTTTCAGCATAAACACAACAACCTGCTTTCCCCTGCCTGCCCTCTCAGGCAGGTAGGAATCACATGGGCTGAAATTTTCAGCAACACTGCCAGCCTGCCTGAGGCAGGCCCACGGCGTGCAAAACGTCTGCCCAAACAACTGAAATGTGGTAGAGTCACCTGCAGTGGAGGGCAGGTGACTGCTCTCTCCTCGGGTCAAACATGACCCCTTGGGAGTCTTAATAACAGGCAGAACATCCCAGCTCGGAGCATGACTCTCAGGTTATCAGAGCAGAAAGCTCACTTGTCTTCCTGATGTTATCACGTGTGACCTTACACCTCTCTTGATCTGCTCTGTGGCCGCTCCTGCAGGCTCCACCTTATATCTATGCTTCCCACTTCCATCGATGCCCTGCCTAAACCCTGTGAGCAAGCCTGTGCCTCTGCTCATCTGATGTTGGATTACCTCTCTGATTTACAGGTCGGTTTGTTTCCAGGAGAATGCACTCTCTGTACTCTTTCTGCGCTGTTGCTGAGTAAGAGATCGTGACATCTTTAATCTTCCCCCGTGAAGCCCCACTGCACTCGGCTGTCCCTGGATGACAGTGACTTCAAAGGGTGGATGGCTGCGGGGTATGGAAATTTGAGGGGAGATTTTTTTGCCTATTGTGATCACTTAGGCACTTACCCTGCAAGCACTCATGCACACATGTATTTTTAATCACAAGAGCCCTACAGAATCCCATTTATCTCAGAAAGGTTAAATCCCATGCTATTGCAAAATGCTGTTGTATAGAAACACAGCTCCCCTGGAGAGGTGGGCATTTTATTCCCAGCTCTTTGCTCACCTGAGCCTGTTTGGGGAGTGATGGAGGAGAAGGCTACTGGGCTGTGATCCTGAAGCCCAGGATAAGGCCTGACCCAGCTCACAGCAGAGCCCATTAGCTCTCCCTTTGCTAGTAGGACTGCACAAGTCCTGAACTCAAGCTGGCTTCTCCTTTAGCCAAGTAGAAGAACCTGCCTGCACTTGTTGATGTAGACAGGTCTCTGAGATCCCTGCTAGCTCCTCTAGACATCAGCATAATTGCTCTTATGCCCTGGAACTCTTGCCATGTAGGATGGCTGTGGGATAGAGGAGCTCATATACTGCCATCCATCTCCAGCGTGTGGTTTCCTCTCTATTAAAAATGTCCTGGTGGACAAGATGGCCCCATTTTTGGTCAGATCAGTCAGGTTTGGACCAGATTAAATATGCACTTTAATCTGGAAGTTAATCTGCTTCAGAAAGAGGAATTCTGAGGCTATAATTCTTCAAGATGGGGTGAGAAATTCAGTCATTTCTACCAAAATCAACACAGAAGTCTTTTGCCTCCTCCTCTCCCAAGATCTGCCATTATAAACCTTTGTGTCCAACTTTTCTTGTTCTTTTCTTTTTAAAGAGGACTGCAGTGTTTTTTGCTTCCAAGTTTAATACCTCTGCACACCCTGCATGGCAGATCTGTGGAACTCTTTCTGAGTGAAGGAGAGTGGCTGCCTTTCTCTTAGGTAATGTTACCATCTAATGGCCACAATGGAAAGATGCTTTCTCCTGGCAATTATTCATTACAATAGTCTGCAAGTTTAATACATGTTAGCTGAACATCATTTGGAGCTGGGAAGGGCCTGAGCACAGTAATTGCACAGTATTGCTCTGGTGACACCAATCTTTTTCTCTTGTGTGTGCCTAGGTTTGTGTTTAGCTACACAGCACTGAGTAAACACACAGACAAACCTTTGAGAGCTTCTTGTACCTTACAGAAATGGCATAAGCACAGTAATGACTACATGATAGATCAGGAGAGGCCACAGAGTGGTATTAGATCATTTATTTTCACTCAGGGTATAACTGAATTAGGAATATCTTCTTAAAGATGATCAATTAAACTTTTAATTTTCATGTTGATTAGTGCAGATGCAGAGACAGCATGCAACATAACTTGCTGTTGCGAATCAGACAGAATCATTTAGGTTGGAAAAGACCTCCAAGATCACTGAGTCCAACATTTGATTGATCACCATCTTGTCAACTAGACCATGGCACTAAGTGCCACGTCCTGTCATTTCTTGAGCACCTCCAGGTATGGTGATCTGTCTCCCTGGGCAGCCCATTCCAACACCTAACAGCCCTTTCCATGAAGAAATTCTTTCTGAATTTCACTTGTTAATAATCACTTATTAATCAGAGAGGGTAAGATCATAGTATCATGGGTAGGAAAAGACCTTTAAGATCATGGAGTTCAACAACAAACCTTCCACTGCCACATCCACCATTAACCATGTCCCTAAGTGCCAAGTCCATGCATCTTTTAAAAACCTCCAGAGGTGGTGACTCCGCCACTTCCCTGCAGAGCAGGGAGTAGAAAAGAGTAGATAGGAAACTTTCCGTCTTTTTTCATTCAATGAGGAGAAAATGGGGAGCACAGGTCAGTCAAGAAGCACTACCCATCATGGGAGAATATTTTTCAGAGACCAAGACTGGTTGGCTGCTGAGCAAATTTTAGGCACCTGGTCAAGAAAAATCTTGTTCTGTTGCAATAGTTGTCCTTGGGTTTTTTAAAGTCAATACATTATCCTTGGTAATTTCATATGAAATTTTGGGGGGCTTGGGTTGACCATTTAATGAGAAGTAGTTTTACACTGAAAAAAAAAAAAAAAGCCAGATACAACAAAATCACTGAATCATTGCAAAACCACTAAATATGTCCATGGAAAATCATTTCCATAATACTAATTTTACATGACTTATTAATTTTATTTTGTATTTAAAATGACCCATACTGACATGTTTGGAGACGGAGAGGGGAGGAGAGGGAGAGGGAGAGGAGGAGAGAGAGAGGTTTTTATCTGATAAAAATAAACTTATGTTGTATGATATGTGTTTTAGTAAAGAAGCCAAACTGCTTAAATCTCCACTGCTGTCATCATTCCTATAGAGTTTCCATCAAACCTATAGTCTCATTATGTGAAACAATCAATCAATCTCCCCTAGCCATGGAGAGATCCCACTGCCCAAGGCACAGATTGATTTCCCTGCAAGTGCACAGACAACTCCAGGCAAGGCTAAAAAAAATAAATAAATTAAAACAAAGGCTGAGAGAATACCTTCATTTTAGTTTCATCATGGACAAATTCCACCTCTTCTTATTTCATCAGAGATGTCTTGTCATATTTGTATCTGGTTTTCACTTAAAAATCATACATTTTCATTTAAAAATAAGCTCTCATTACAGAGAACTAAACTCTTACATGTAAATAAACAATACGATACAAACTAGGAATGTTAATCAAAGGTCTAAGAACATTCTCTGCATAGCAATATGTTGGAGAATATATCTGCATTTTCCCTTCCAAGACTATGTAGATAAGAACAATTATAGTTGTGAAAACATGTATTTTGCTTACTAATATTTGAATTTTTTGCATGGGCAATGCATGTGCAGGTAGTGGAGCAGCCTCCCTCCTGGAGCTCTTTTAACGTAAGTGGATGTGTAATGGGCTCAGAGTTTAACTTCTGGCGAAGAATATCAGATGTGTGTTAACAAGAACGTGGAAGGTGTAAGACATTTTTCTTAGACAACACTGGAATAACTTCTGAAGGATCGTCTTGGACTATGTGGATCTTTCTTAATCAAGGGGAGGGTTTTTTCTTCTTGCCAAGACAATCTCTGTCACAGGTACTCTTCTGTGGAAGTTTGACCCTGGGCAAAACCAAAACAAGGCAACACTGTGCAGAACTTCCCAGCACCAGCACAGGCTTCCCCTCCAGACCCCCCCTCCAAAGGGGAGAAAAATGGCGAAAAGCCGAGGGGAAGGAGAGAAAACTGAAAAGCTTCAGACCATGAGAGGAATATATATATATATATATTTACAGAGGAGGGAAAGGGAACTTAGCACTATATGCACACAACACAAATACCAGGCAAATACAGGGAAAGAGAGGTCATTCACACAGTATTATACAGGTACTATATATTTATACACCCAAGGAAGACAGATAAGGCACTGCATTACCCAAATACAGAAGTGTCCAGCCCCAAACTGCGATCCTTCTCCCACACCACCAGAACCAATGAGAGACTGACCCGACCGGAGGAGAGACTGCACCGAAGAGGCTGACCGAAGGAAGAGTCTGAAGACAGTGTGTCCCAGAACTTCCTCCCTCACTCTTACATCCCATGTGATGTGAGATAGTAGGGAATACCTCTTAATTGTCAATGTATGTCCCCTGACTCGTTTCCCAGGAAGACCTAAAAAACAACAAACCTAGCCAAAGCCTAAAATTTAAAACTACCACATCTCCTTGATCATGAAACATGACTTTATACAGGGCTGTCAGAGGATCTGAATTTTGCAGGTGGTCAGACCAGAGTGATGTTTTCCAGCCTTAATATCAAAGCATCTGTCTCAGATGGGAAGGGAAGGGAAAGACAGGTGGTAGCATAGAGTCTGTCCATTTATAAATGACCCATAAAATGAGTAGCTCCAAATTTCTCAAAAAATGCCAGCTGAAGCCAACTTTCCTTCCACCTAACCATTACTGTTTTCCCATCAGTTGTATGGCAGTGGCTTCAGGCAATGCCTGAAAGAGGATGATGGCTGATGACAGTGCTACGAGGAGCAGAGGGGCTGCGAGTAAGCAGCACAGCAGGCAAAAAGTGGTAGTGTAGTAGATTAGAAAGACCAAGGAGCAGGAGTGGGGCCTTTCAAATTACATTTTCTCTCCAAAGTTTAAGATTTGTGCTTGTGCCTCCTGCTGAGGATGAAATCTGTGTGGCAAGCGGTAAGAGTATTCACTGTAAGGACAGCCTTCTCAAAGCAAAGGAACACAGATGTGCATTTTCCTCTAGCTACACTGAGACCCAACGATCAGACTGGCTGACTGCCACAGGGGTGGACTCACATAAGGGCTTATCCTTCCTATAACTGAAAATCCAGATTTGATTCATGCTCTGTTAACTGTTCGGTTCCAAAGGCTTCAGCATTTTTTCTCAGTAACTACACTTGGCGATCAATATTTTCAGAGGCCATTGACACAGCCTTAGAGGCATCGTGTCTGTGTTTGTCATCAGAAAGCTTCTCATCTCTGTATATCCGCATTAGCATTCACAGGGAATGAAGCCATATTAAAAAAATACTTTCAGTATGGGGCCTTTAAATAATACCCTAATGGATTTATTACAGAGTGTCAGTGTGTTGCAACACCCAAATGAACACTCAGGAGAGAAGCCCTAGAAGACAGCAGACCCTGCACAGTTTCTTACAGACAACCCTTTTGTACATCATTAAGTCTTCCCTATAGTCAATCAAGCCAAACACAGCATGCAAACATTTCTGTATTTCAGCCTGTGCTAAATAAATGCTTTTTCCTGTTGTTTTTTTAATGACAGATGTTTCCTGTTGAATTTTCATGCAGTGGCACAGATCATTCTAAAGTCACCTTAAAATTCTGCATGTATTCAGGAGTCCTCTCTATGAGGCACTTGTTTGAGGCCAAGAATATAGCTTGGCTGAAACCAAGACCTTGTCAGGTCTTGGCAAGGGTTCAGTTCAGAGAGTTTGGGAGAAGCTTGTGCCTGATTTAACCGTATGCCTCCAAACAGCACGTACAGAGCAGGCTGCCTTGCCCCAGGTCATCCTGCCCAGCCTGACAGCACAGCATTTTCCTGCAGGGATGTGGTGAATTGTCACTTCTGACCATTTTAATCAGTCCAGCTGTAGGGATGCTGCGCCTGGGCTGGGACACTCTTGCCTTTGGGGCACTGAGGCTACAATTGCATTGCTGTGCCCGAGCCTTCTGCAAACCTGGCTTAAGCCCTCAGGCTATCTGGACTATGAGCTAGTCAAAACCAGTCTGAGGAGGTGGGGCAACCAAGCCTTTACAAACATATTAACTGATGATCATATTTGAGGATTAAAAGTACACTGTGGCTGCTGCCTTCAGCTAGCTTTCAGTAATCACAGTGAAGCTGAACTACTCAATTGTCAAGCTTGCTTTTTTTAAAAATACTCTCCCTTTATTCCCCAAACACAGCATTCTTAATTGCATCTATAAATTACTTCTTCAGTCCTCTTGTATAGCAGCATGAAAGTTTTGACATGGAATGTGACAAATCTACAAAAGTACATAAACCATAACACATCTGTGCTACAAACTGCGCCTTTCATTAAAGAAGTGATATTTTTAGTTGTTTTTTCTTGATCAGCTGCAACAAAGAAAATGTTAAGAAACAAACAATAGCATTCCCAGAGACTATGCTAGTATCTACTCTATGTCCACTCACTTCTAATATCTTCAGCAATTTCCTCTGCTGCAGAGCATGTATTCACACCCTGGTGTGCACACAGGAATGCATGCAGGTGGACGAAGAGCATCCTTCCAGCAAGGAAAATGCCCTTCATAAGGCTATAGACCATTGACACCCCACCGTTGTTGTCAGGGAAGGAGTGAGATGTCACAATAATATTTTCTAAAGAACACTGACATAGTTTTGACATTCCTCCCCTTCCTCCACCAGACAAATATTTTATCAGTTTACCTTTAATGTAATATGCTTCCTGTCTCCTTCCCAAATGCCTGGCCAGAAGAAATGGCCACTCCTGCCACAGAACAAATTTCTCTTTATTTCAGTACGTCTTGCCTCCTGCAAGCAGAGCAAGAAGCAATCAAGGCTGTGAGCACAGGAGCCACAGGACTGCTCGGGATGCCGGGCGTGAAAGGCGCGTTTATTCTGCCTCTCCCAAATCCCAGCCCCTTGGCTGTAGGCGTCTACCCAGCACTCCTTGGGCTAAGTGTGGAGAATCACATTTCTGCTTGATCAGACTGCCTGGAGAAAGATGATTGCAAGCAGATGTACCCATGTTCTCATGTGAAAGGAATTTGGGCTTTTCTGTCGACTGTATGATGAGGGACTGGCTCCAGGGAGTATTTTAATGCTCTTTAATTCCTTGCAGGTGCTGGGAGCCAGTATGTGCCAGTGCAGCAGAGCTGAGACCAGTGATCCAGGAGGGGTGGCACACCTGGGGTCAGCAGGAGGGCCAGGGGCAGAAGGCAGGACCAGCAGGCTCACCTTACTGCAAGAACAAGGCTGTGTTTCATAAAGACCCTTCTCCTGGTAAACACCAGCTGCGCTCAAAACCTTACACAGCTGCAGCAGCAAAACTACGTTTTAACATAAGTGCAATGGTTTTTACCTCTTTTATGGATGATCCAGGAGGAATAAACAAGATGTACACCAATAATATCAAATTAATTTCTCTGAATCTGTAACTAATGAGAAACAGAAAATGAGTGAGGCATCTACATATTACAAAGCTGTTTTTGTTAAGTGAGACATCCCAGTAATGTTGCAAATGGCCCAAGAAAATCACAATCAATTTAAAGATACTAAGAAACTTCTGATGCAATTACCACTGTATTTTGGAGGCACATTATGTATTTTTAGCACCAGAACAGCTAAGACAACATACATATCCAGACATTCAGTAGAAATGGATGTACCGTTCAGATCATACCTGAGGATATCTGGCCACATCAGGGTGAATATTCATGGGACATATCTGGACATACAATGTTGAAGGAGCTCTCTGCAGTCCGTAAAGGCCCAGACACTCCACACCTACAGGCAGACAGCCACATGTCCACATTCATGTAGCAGTACAGGGAAGCGAGGCTGTTATTTACTGCTGCCACTTGGAAGTAACATGATCATGCAGACCTCAAAAGTACCACTACCTTGTCATGCTGTTTACTCAGCAAAATCCAGTCCACCCGGCATAGACGTTTAAACCTAAAGGAACAGGACCTGGAAGCCTCCAAAAGCCTTTTCTTTGCTGAAAAACAGAAAACATCAGAGCTTCCTCAGCCAGATGTCTTCTTAGGAAAATAAAATTTAGGTTCAGGTCTGGTCTGTGAGGCTCCACTGCAGTGAATGCTTTTTTAACAGCAGAGATGAGTTAAGCAAACTCTGCCCTGCTTTTCCCCACCTTGTTGTGTCTGCCCACACAGCTCTTCATAGAGCCATGCAGTGGTCTGGATCAGGGAAGCAGCTTTGGCAGCAAGTTCCCCAAGGGAAAAGAGGAAAGCAACCTTGCCATCATTTCCCTTGATCTCCTGATCCACCCTCTCAGTGCCTGAATGAGCCACAGCACAGAGGACAGAACAGGAATCTCGTCTCAAGGAGGAGAGCCAAGTCAGCTGAGACCGAGACACCACCAAGAACAGCCTCTCTTCTCCCTTCATCACTTCCGGGAGCTACTCTCACTGCTTACACCACCTTCGTTCCAACAGCGTGTGTCTTCACCTAGACAGTTTAACTCCCTAAATCAGCTCAAGGATAATCTGGCAGAAGAAAATCCAGCAAAAGACCAACCCAGCAGCAAGGATTATCCCTGCGTTAATTGCACAGTGGCAGCAGCAAGGCACTTTGTGATGAGGGCTGTACCAACACATAGGGAGGCTTGCTTGCTGTAGGTGTAGCTTAAGAAGCTCTCATAACATTTCAGCCTGTTTTGATGAAAAATGAAGAAAGCCAGTGCAGATACACTTGCTCAAAAGCCACGGGATTACAAATTCCTCAAGTGTTTTGTCCTGCAAGGACTTTAAAACCCCTGGCCTTCTGTCCCACCCAAAGGTCTTGTCTTTTGTGAGTAATTTCCGTGCAGTAGGTGAAGGACTGCCAATGAGAGCAGTTTTGGGACATGTCCCATGACCCTGTCCCCAGACAGAAGAGCCCAGTGGTGCCTTGGTGTGCCCCTGCCAGGCGTGCAGTGAGATGGCAGCTACGTCAGAAAAGCATCTCAGTGAAGCTCATGAGCAAGAGCAATCCTGCCATATGGTCTAATCCAGGTTCCTTCTGCAGGCTGCATTTCCCAGCCTGAACGTTCAGCATGTGGATGATACAACAAATCACTATCAGAGAGAAGTCTACTTCCCTGCCTGTTTGGATAAAACACTGATAGGTAGCAACTCTGGGAGAAACCTTCCATAACACAGAAACTGAAATGTCACCTAAGCAAAAACTCTGTATAAAAACGTTTCTGGTGTTGTTCACAGCCACTTTTCTTACAGTCTGTGACTCTAAGTCTGCATTTTTTGTAATAAAACTTTCCTGCATAAACCCAGTGTCCAGGAGAACAGCTCTTAAGGAATACCCCATTTCAGAAGTACAAATATTTGCATGCTAGAACCAGTTGTTCAGATAATTTTTTTCAAAAACTAAAAGATAGGGATCAGGAAAACAGTCATGAGACAAATCAAATCGGACTGGGTGAGAATTTTGCCTCGGTGTATAGCTTTGTGTTATTAAACCAGTAACTGGAGCAGAAAGGTCTTTCTAGACAGATGTAAAAGGAAAAAAAAAAAAAGGATGTTGACGAGTCGTTTGTCTGAATTACTGGAAAGTCGGCAGCAAACTGACAGGTAGCTTCCAGCAAATTTCTATGTAAAGGTTTAATAGAACCTTCCCAACCAAAGTTTTGAAAGGACTTTCACTCCTGATCACTAAGAAAAGCTTAGACATTACCCCGAGGAATCTTCGATATTTAGAAATCTGATAATGCACATGTGATGGAAATGTCAGCAGAAGATGGCTGCTTTTAGCACCATGGGAGATGGACAGAAGAGAATCCTGTTCATGAAGATATTTTATTTCAGATTGTTTGACCCATATTATTTAAATAACACGTCAGCCTAAATCAGAAAGAAAGTTTCTCTTTGTACATTTGCAATTTTGCTTTGTGTTGTCTATAATAGCTGTAAACAGATCCTGCAGTTACTGATCTATATAGTAAGTAAATCATCTATTTTGGGGAAATTCTTCCTGTTCTCCTAATGACTCTGCCTCTTTTGGTTGCTTCCCCTGCCTCCTCACATTCCAGTTATGGCTCTGTTTATATGCCTGCATTTCACCAGTAACTCAGACTGGAACGCACTGGTACCTCTATCCCTTATGCTAATGGACCATGCTATGAGTGGCCCCTTCTGTGAGGGCATGCCTGAGCTCTCAGAGCTGAGCAGCATTTTGTTGAAGACACTGACACACAGGTACCCTGCTGCCAGCTTTATCCCATAAATAACTACAGCATCGTTTCTCTTTTTTTGGGGGGATGGGGAGGTGAGGGTGGAGGGAGGAAACCACAGCATCTCCCCCACCATTACCCCATCCCAGTCAAATGAATGAATTCTATCAAAATCCTCCTCCCCTTCAGACTTCAATACTTGTCTAAAGCAGATGGCCCCATAAATAATACATCCTAGGAAACCCGATCAGTCACCTCTGGGATATGCTTGAGCTCCTGTCTCTCATCATGTCATCACTAGATTAGCTCTGGGAATTCTTTTAATTTAATCCTTTTAACAGGTCATGTGTGCAAGAAGCAATGACTGGGAAATTAGATTCAGTCGACTGGGCTACATCGTCAGTACCCTGGAGCCAGTAGGTCCCCCTCTCACTGCTTTCAGGGACATTTCGGGCACTGCTTTTGGGGACTTTTTGGGATCTGCACTCTGCTGCTGCCCCCTCACTGCCCAAGCCAGAGGTGAAGGGGCCCAGGGCTGATGTGGCTGAACATGGGGAGGCCAGGAAAGAGTGGCCAAGGGCCAGAGTATCTGAGCAGCACCATCACATGCAGCCAGAGCATTCTCAGCAGGGAGACTGAGCAGGGAGGTACTTGCTACCTTCACTGGGAATGGAAAATACATTTATTTTAGGTGTAAGGCAGAAATCTATAAATTCTGTTTTCTTTGTCTTTAGTGCCCCACACTTATTCAGATTACTGGATTTTAGCAGGTGCTCAGAGACATCCCTCACCCAACCTCATTCCAGGCAACTGGGAAGAAATACCAAATACCCGTGATGCAGTGGGTCCTTTTTACAGTTACCCCCAAAGTGACAGGGCTTCCTGGTCTCCTCCCCTCCTTCCCCTGCTACTGACCAAGCTCCATGCAATTGACAAAACTGACATTGGTGCAGTCTTGGCTTGGCTGTTCAGATCATTTGCAAGCTGAATTTCATTTTCTCAACCTTCACTGTGCTGGGAAACATGTTTACAGCACCGATCTGTGAACAGCTTCACCAAAATGACCCCGACTAGAAAAACCCACAATCCTTCTTCAAAGCAAAGCAAGAAAAGAAAAACCTCCATTTGGTGTTAAGCTGGAGCTTCCCAAAGCCTTGGTGGACAGAGCTGATGCCCAGTTTTAGCTGCACAGTTCAGGCAGCAGCAAACTGTGATGTAGAGGATGGCGAAATGGAACTTTCCTGAGTGAGTTCCTTGACAAGAAAAATTGCATGGCAGACCCACACCCTGGCATTGCACTCCAGGTACATAGCCTATGCTTCTAGCACGGGAACCCAAAACATCTCTTCCCCTTGACTTCCCCTGCCACTCATTCCGCCTGTCCTGGTTCCTCCTGGGCAACAGGGACTGTATCCAGCTGGAGCCCTGGACGGGTTTTCACTACTTTCATTGCACATGCCTTCAAGGATGGATGTGCAGGATGAAGCTGGGGAAGGAACTGTATCTGTTCATATGGGGAAGAGAGGCAAGCACAGGGACTTTCCATGCCTCCATGCCTGTGGTGCTACAGCCTGGTCCCTGTGGTCACACAGGCTGCAGCAGGCAGGCTCAAAGTCTCATTTCCAAAGGATTGGAAACCATTCTTCTTTTTTACAAAAATGGGACCGGAAAAGAAAAGCTGGGCTTGAGTCCTTATCTGGAAATGCCTGCAGGGTGCAAATATTTGAAAGTAGCACTGCTAAACCAGAATGGCTTTTAAATCATAACAAATCATATCTTGCATTTCTGCAATGCCTTTTATCCTATTTTCTCTTCACAAACATAAACACATAAAGTTCAACAACACATCTGGCAAAGCATTGTGCTGTGTGGGAGCTTTCACATCCCGGTTTGGTAGATGAGCAGACAAGTGGGGTCAGTGGTGACTGCCCACCCCATGTCAGACAGGATATCTGCAGCAGCAGTTGGAACATGACCAAGATCTCAGCTCAGGTTGGGACAAATCTTTGCCTGGTAGCCCTGGGGATTTATTTATCAAGAGGTTGGGTCACAGATCCAGAAAACAAAATCTTGAAGACTGCAGGGGACAAAAGAAACTTTTCCAGCTATCTTTTTTGAGCTGTTCTGTGTCTATCCAATGCATCAGCAATGTGGAGATGTCACCCCATTTAAGTTTCTGTCTCCTGCATGCCCGGTTGGTATCCTACTGGAAACCAATTATCAAGAGACACATTTACTGTGTGGTGAATCAGAATTTGTTATTATCACCACCCCATTAATTTCCACACACATCTGCTGGAGTACTTGTTTCTGCCTGTGTCTCACATTTATCTTCATCTAATCCACTTTTTACTGCCCTTGTCTTAGTGCCAGCAACTATCATGAGATGCTGTAAACACTAGTTAGTTAACCATTTACGATCGTCAGCTCTTCAAACTCCATGTTACACTAGTTGTTGGAGCTGAGCGAGTTTAAGATCGGCCATATCATGATTATTTTACTACCTTATGAAATAAGTCACAAGTAAGCACTCTGAGATGGTCCCAGCCCCTCAGGGGCAGGAGGGGAGAGGAAGTTTGGGATTTTCAAAGAGGTCCAGGAACTGAGAAGCCCAGTTCCTCCTGCATGCCGGTGGGGCTGAGCTGGGCTCAATCTGTGCCAGGTTATTCTAGAAAGCTCAGCCTAAATCCTTTGATAAGCAAATAAGTCAAGAGGTTTTGCACATCCTAAGCCTTCTTCAGGTCCAACACCAGCCTAAACATGCCCCAGCAGATTCCACCCCACTGGCTGCTGCCACCCCTCTGATGCACCAGAAAGGTGGAGTGGTGATGGCTGGTGTGAAACCTCAGCTTCAGCAGCCTTTCATCTCCTATCTTTCAGCCACTGTCCAAGTAGGACACGTCCCCAGTGAAGGAGGAGTGTTGCTGAAAAGACAATCCATCCTGCTTGCAGAAATGCCTGCTTCCTATCTGTGCCTACTGCCTACACCACACCTCAGGTTAAAATGTTTTCTGCTGAATCAAAAATAATTTTTCCCATACTACTTGACAGCCTCTTCCTCTATCAAATGTAATTAGCTCCCACTAATTAAAGGGCTGCAGCCAGGCTCAGCAGGAAGCCGGAGGAGTCCAGTTCTCAACAAAAAACTTTTCATTTCTGCTCAGCATTGAGGTAGCCGAAGGCCAGGAAGCTCATGTGTAGAGGGTTGACCCTTGCCGGATTCCATGGACTCATTAAATCCCTTACTACAACTATTCAGAAGGGAGAGGGGTCATCCACCCACCACCTTTATGGGCAAAAACAGACTCAAAGTGAGATAATACCTGAAATTTGTTACTAACAGGATAAAAGCTAAGCTAAAGAGTGAGGAAAAAAAACAGTCTTAAAACACACCACACACACACACACACACTTCCCTCCCCACCCCTCCTTCTGTCCACGGAGGGTTGCAGTCAGTTGCAGTTGCTGCTGCTTGCGATGTGAGTTCCCCCACCCCTCGGGGTCACTCATCCATGGGGGTAGTAAAGGTTGAGTCCCTGCACCCCAGTGGGTCTCCATGGGTTGCAGGGGGACATTCCGCTTCACCACGGCTTACAGGGGACCACAACTGAGTCCATCCCCTGCTCCGTGGGGNTCTGCAGCGACCTTGATGTCTGCCTTGTTATCCCATGTTCTCGCTCCCTGGAATTTCTTCTGTGCAACAACTTCCAGTTCTTAAATATGTTATCACAGAGGTGTTACTATGATCTCTAATTGGCTCGGCCCTGGCCAGAAGCTGGATGTCCCTCCTGGGGCCAAGTGTCATTGGCTCCTATGGGACAGGGGAAGCTTCTAGCAGCTTCTAACAGAAACCACCTCTGCAGCCCCCCCCACTACCAAAAAAAAATTCAGCTACAGAAACCCAGGACACCATGGTGACTCCCTCCATGGCACTGCATTCCACTTACCCTCTCCTGTTTGGAGACAGAAGCAAAGCCTGGGCTCCATGAGCTGAGGAGGGTGTGGTGGTGCCAAGCAGGGGTGGGCAGCAGGAGTCAGCACATCCCAGGGACTGTGGACACCATGGTGGCCTGTGCTTAGTGTGGTGGACGCCAGCAGATGTTACCCAAAGGATTCTTCTGGCCTAATTCTGTGTCTGTTAATGGTCTAAATAAAATGCAAAAGAAGTCCCTATATCATCTCCCAGCACCAAATGATTGTCCTGTTGTGTTATGATTCATTCTCCTTGGATTTACTGTGCCCAGTTGGAGTTAAATTTTTTTTTTTCTGCCTTTCTCTGAAATACATAACTAACAGTCATACATTGGCAGGATAAAAATATCCCCTCAATACCCCTTGGGGAACTGCACGAAGCCTGGATGCAGGGATGTTCACTGCACTAATGGTCTTATTAGCGTGTACTGGCACTGCCTCAACCCACAGCACTCCCAGTCTCTCTGTGGAGCAAGCAGGCACCAAAGAGGGGAATCATGGTATTTTCATCCCTACAGCCACCCACAGCAGTGCAAATAACATCTATGTGTCTGTGCCAGATCTCATCGGCCCAAATTTCCCCTCTGCACCTTGGTCCCTCGTGCCTACTCAGCCCTCTGTGACCCTGTTATGGATTATGTGCAGTTGATCTTAGGAGGGCAGCATTTTGTAAAGGGCACATGTTATCACAGACTGACAGAGGCACCTCCTCCGCTGTTCAGGCACTCCAACATCCTATTAACTTTAGCAGTAGGAAATTACTTCTTGTGTCAAGGTTGAATGCATCTGTCTTAAACTTCTACTCACCAGATCTTGTTATCCCCTTTGTCTGCAACTTTATAGCAACCCACCATTCCCTTTTCAGATAGATTTTTCTGTGTGTAAGAACGTAAATCATCATTCAGATGCTTCCTCAGTGGGAATGCCAGCCTGTCTACCTGAAGTCACGCCTGGGAAAGGTTGGTCTCCAGGCTGATAGTCTCCCTGAGTGTTCTTCTGTGGACTCTCCCCAGTATTTCCTCATTCTTTGTGCAGTGTGTACCCAATTACGACGGTTGATTTATGG
>VWZG01000688.1:1060630-1087411 GCA_013396735.1 Grallaria varia | reverse complement strand
TTCTTTTTTTTTAATTTTTTTTTCCCCTCTATTCAAGCTGGGTCATCCTAGGTCAGACTTGTTATATCTGTGAGGCTTCCAAAGCACACGGATGTATAGAGGTTCCTCAACGGATGCTGACACACTGGAGTTTTCATGGTGTATTGCATTTTATTCCTTGCTGTAGACTATGTGAAATGATGGCTTTGTTTCCATCATGTTTGGCTGGAGCTGGCTCTGGATTCCTGTTGGTAATGTCTTTCATATTCCCCCTCTCCAAATTTGCTGGTTGGCCAGTCTGGTTTAAATCTTTTTTTACCCCACAAAAGCAGACTTTTACATGCATCTACGTATTGTGGCTTGGATAAGACCTTTTGTTCTTATTAATGCATTTTTTGGTATTAAAAATACATGTGCACTTTGATATGAAGCTCTTTTAATACATCAGCTCACGCCAAATTCCCATGGGGAACAGCTTAACACTCTTCGTAGAATTCCCTTCTTCTCTTTCTTCCTTTGTATGTGGTCTTTACCTCTGAAAAGAGGTAACAGGTACTCACTAAAAGCATTGTTTCTCCCAGCAACGGCAGCATTCCTGTTCATCTGGAGCTCTTGGAGCATGGGGCTGGCACACGTTCTCCAGCCACATGAGGAAGTGTTTCTACCAGGGTTTCAAATCCAGAGGAATTTGCAATGCATGAGAGTTATTTGACATTTAGTTTAAAGGATCTGTGACCAAGAACCTTTTTGCAATAATATTCTGCCAGGATGGTTGGCTCGATAAACATGCTCCAGGTTGCACGAGAGTGCATTAATCACAAAGGATGGGTTGATCTTAATCCTAGAATGGTTTGGGTTGCAAGGGACATTAAAGTTTTTCTCTTTCCAATCTCCCCACTGTGGGCAGGGATACCTCCCACTGTCCATCATGTTGCTCAAAGACCCATCCAACCTGGCCTTGAAGACTTCCAGGGATGGGTATGTCTCTGGAGGATGGGTTTGGGGAGTGGGTAGAGGCACCAGCCATTTCTGACACCACCTTTCGTTCCTTTTAGAGGGACTTCTCAAATACCTCGGTGGCTTGGGGTCCTCAGTGTTATAGGGTTGTCCATATAGAAAATAAATATTCTTGGCTTTCTTCCTGTTTGTTAGTGCACTAGCAGGCATGAGAAGGTGTTTTGGCCAGTTCCCCTGACGAACCAGTTCTTATTAAAAATAAACCAACAAAAAAAACCCAAAAAGTAAGAACCCAGAAAATATCATCATCTAGGTCCAAATGAATCTGTGTCTGCCCATTAGGAAGCCTTCTGGACTCTGTAGGTGAACCTAAAAATGGTGAGGTTTACTTTGAAGTTCCCATGATTTGGCTGAAATGTAACTAATAATAATAATAATAATAATAATAATAAAGTGGGCGGAAATGTCACACTCTTGATAGGAAGAACACCAGACAGATTGACACAGATAGGGGCAAACGCTCATGTGAGTTCTATGAAAGAACTTAGTGCAAGTAGGAAATTAACTAATAATTTGTTCCTTTTTTCTTTTTTTTTTTGTTTTTTCTTCTTGAGGAAATCAACCTGTTGTGTCCTAGAGCTTTTCCAAACAGGTCAAATCAGAGAAATGCAATATATACCAATCCTTGTTTATAGGTTCTTTAGTACTCTAAAGCAGGTACCTGTTTTACCATAAAGTCTAGGGTTTGTTTGTGTGGAGAGTTTTCTATCCTCCTGTGTCTGTGCAGCTGAGAGTAGTAGAACTGTAATAGAGTTGAATGGGAATCTGTTTTGCAAACAAAGATATTAGATGTGTTTCCAAAATAGAGGCAGATGCACCCAGCAATCTTCTGGACTGCTGGAACCTAGGCAAAGAACAATTAAGACTGTACAGGTAATAAAATAGCAGAACTGATAGTTGGCCTGGTTGTGTCCTAGTCCTCGTTGCCCTCGTCAATAGATGGGCCTTAGGTATCCAGATTCAGCCCAAAACCATTGGGATGAAGGTGCATCACTGATGCTTTCAAGACCTTTAAAAATCCCATCATAATGGCTCAATCCAGTCTGCAATAAGATCCTTCTTTTGGCTGCGCTGTGGATCTGGTCCCTTGAGGTTATTTTTCTGTCGATGAAGCTCCTCCTGTTCCTTCAGATACTCCCAGTGCTGGTGCAGAAATGGGCTCTGCCTTGATTGACAGCACATGCCTGATATGGTGGAAATGTGGAAATACTTCTGTTCTTTGGGTTGTTAAATTTTATTTGTGNTATATATACACACACACATACAATGCACATTAGCTCCCAGAGCTGTTCGCTCTTGCAGCAGTTGCCAACGCTGGTCTTGCAGTGCTGCAATTCTTCTCAAAAAGCCAGAGAAGCCAACTTTTAAAACCCCAACAAAAGCCTACCCTAGGTAATCTAGTTTTTATGCATTTTAAAGTATGTACAAATATTGTAAACCAAATAAGGTTTACATGTACCCGAGATCAGCCACTAAGTACTTCAAATAGAAAGCCTGCCTCTTGCAGGCACCCAAATATTTACGGAGTGTGTTTTGAATGAGGAATTAGATACCCTACTCAGACCTGCCAAATTATTTAATGGTCTTTTTCACTTATTAAGCTGGATGTCTAATCTACGGAAACCTTAAGAACACCCAGGGCCTGGACACTGGCAGGCACAGCCATCGGGGAATGCTTGTCAGGGATGGCCATGGCTTTGTTGAGATAGCCAGCACCATCCCACTGCTCTGCAAGGTTGAAAGAAGGAAGATTTAACGGAGAAAAAAACCCAGCCCCCGTCAAAACCAAACATTTAAGGAGAAAAAAGGTAGTGAGGGTGTTTAATTTGGTGCAAAGGTGAAGGCTGGGCTGGGAAGAGGAGAGTGGCTTGGGTGGGTCGCTGCAGAAGTGCCTCCTGCCTTCTGCTCCCTCTGCTTTTTGATGAGTGGCCAATGAAAGCTTATCCCCTTTTTAAATTTCTCTTTTTTTCCCCCCTATTAAAACTGCACAAGCGTTAACTTTTCAAAGACTCTGGGATTCAAAGTGCTGCGCCCAACACAGAGCCCTTTTTTTCTCCTGCCTTTGATTTTGTGCACATTTCGGGCTGGTCAGAGAGTACCATGGGGGTTTTGTTTAGGCTTGGTGGTGGGGTTTGAGCTTTCAGGCTGCCAGCCTGCCCAGGATTATTGCCTATTAATTGCCTCTTAATAAAGGCTCTGACCAGAGAATGGAAACCTAGCACCAAGGAAAAAATTCTGCTAACTTCATTTGCTGTATTAAATGGAAAGATAAACAAATGCTCTGAAATACCTTAGTGTAGGACACCAGTGGTTAGAGGTCACCAAGTCACTTGGACTTCCTCCCAACAAAAGCAACATCATTTTTCAGTGTCCAGCCCCACAGCATTCCCGCGGTGCCTCACACAATTCTTGGGTGTCCACACCTGCTCCGTGACACTTGGAGCAGGGCTGAGCCTGTTTGGATGGGGCAGGATCAGTCCCCAAGAGATTTTTTTATTATGCTCATGGTTTGGAGCCGTGTTTGATCTCCTACAGCAGAGCTGGATAAAAGCTTGTGGTTGGGATTTCCTTGTTCTTTTATTAAAGTAAAAAATTCCCTTTGTATAAGGAAAAAAACCCAACTTTCCTTCACCTTGTGAAGGATGTTACAGTTCAGAAGGTAATTTCATCTCCATTTACCTTTTTTTTTTGCCTTGGAATAAGCAAATCCCTTTGTTTTATGCTTTAGTTTCCTCTGTCTGTGCGGTGGGGATAGAAGCCTTTGCCTGGCTCCACAGTCTACATTGTCCCTAAAGATTTTGCAGTAGGTCTGTACACGTAGGTGAGTTGTAGCCACAGGCAGAATGACCAGATAGGATCATTTTTGAACAGTGACTGTCCCCAAAATCAGTGTAATTCTTTTGCCTGCCCTGTACTTCCATTGTTCACTTCAGTGCAAGTCGCCGTTTGTTCCCATGTTCTGAAATGCTCCTCTTGTATTCTCGGTAGTTTAGTGTTGTGTGTAGGGATGGGAAGTGGTGGAGATGGAAGGCTTGGAAGGCTCAGCACCTTTATGGGGTTTGGCCGTTGAGTCTGTAGATCCAAATCCCTGCAGCCAGGGATGCACAGTCTGGATTTCCTATTAAAGTGCTGAATCAGAGAGGCGGGCTGGGGCAGAAGAGGTGGTGGGGGCGGATGTCTCATCCTCACAGCACAACCCTACACTGCTTGCCTTCCATTTCCAAGGTGTGTGGGCTGTAGCCCCACTTCTGGATACCTTTGCCTCCGGCAGATCTCCTAGTGGGAATAATGTCTCTGTGGTGTTTTGCTGAGGGATCCCAAAGGCATCTCTCTCTCTCTGCATTTAATTTTCTCTCTTCTTCCAGACTTCCCTCTGGAGTGTTTTTTCTGCAAAACCCATGCTCTGGCTGCCTTTTGGCACTGCTACAGGTTTCTCTGCGCTGGAACCCCCTTGCCAAAAAAAATGTGGGTGGTGACCAAGTCCCTTAGACAACCCCTCCTCCAAGAAATAACCGTGTGGAAGAAGAGTCATCTTGAGCAGGATTTATTGTTTACCATGGGCTGGGGTCTTCTCTTCCTTGGGTGAAAGAGCAGCCTCTTGCCCAGCCCTCGAAATCAAAGGCATGTTATGTCTTCTGAGTAATACAGGTTCAGCTATGGGGAGTGTGTTTATGTTTCTCATGTTAAAAAAAAGGGGAAGGGAAAAAAAAAAAAAAAAGGGAATCTGAGGTTACTGTTTTGCTGGAAAAATACCAAGACTTGATTGGCAATATCCCACTAAACCACAAGTTTGTAGGAGAGAAAACAAACCCATTGGATTTTCTAAACTATGCCTATGTGCTTTATGAAAATGTGTCCCATATAGGTCACTTACGCTCTTATTATAGCTGTGGCAAGTGTACACATAATTGAATCGTGGAAATACTACCCCGTGCTGCTCAATGAATGAAGGGCAAACAAATCTTTATTATTCCTGGGTTCGCATAATATATAGGAACACTGTTGTCTTTTTTTTTTATATCTTTTTTTTTTAAATTCTTTTTTTTTTAAAGCCAGCTTTAGCTTTCAGATATATTTTATTGTCTGTGGGAACATGTGTTTTACAGACCTGTCATGTGAAAGCTATTAACAAGAGGAGCTGGAGGAATAACAATAAGCCACGTAGCCGTGGCATGTCTACTCTTCCCCGAGTTCAACTGGTCCTCCGCCGCCGCCGCCCCGAGCGCGCGTGAAACCGGAGCGCGCCGAGCGACGTTAGAGCTTCTCCTGCCATCATTCTTGGGGAAACTTAAGGATTTTTTTGAGGTGGCCCATTAATATGGGGGATCGCTGGCATTGGAGGCGCGTTTTTGGGGCCAAGCTGGCCAGGCGTCAAGGTGGTTAAGTAGTGGCCTGAAGATCAACTGGATTCACATGAGATGTCCGATTTTATTTACTGAATCTGAGATGGGCGGGCAGTTCTGAGACTGTTCCTTGCTGGTTCACACATGTGGTGGAAACTGTTCTGCCTTGCCAAGCGCCACGGGGCCCAGAATTTGTGATTCACCCACTTGCAGAGCTTTTAGAGGGGATCTGAAAGGGGCCCTGAGTAGTGGCCTTGACCACTCTTGGCTACCTGGCAAGGTTCATGTTTGTGTTGTCACTGCTCGCAGGTGATGGATTTTTTTTTTCCTTTTTCTTAAGACTAACAAAGCCTTGTAGTAATCCTGGATTAGGCAAACCTATTAACATACAGGAAGAGGAGCCAAAATGGATTGCGCAAAGTGAAATCCAGAGAGTGGTTCGTGTGGAGAACGCGTGGAACATTATTTTGGTGACACTTTGTAACAACCTGGATGGTGCCCTTGCCAATCGCATCCAGTAGATTGTGTTCGCTACAAATGTACTGCGGGCAAATTCGGGTCGAACCCAGCAGCACTTCAGTTTTTATTTGGGGGTTTTTTTATTAATTTTAGAAGGAAGAACCCTCTGATGTCTTTGACTTCTAGCTGTGTAAACAAACCCACAGATACTTAAGCAAGTTAGTGGTCGGCAAGTATTCCCCAGTGCCTTCTGTAGGATCTGGGCGTGAGACCTGTTGTCTTGGCCCAAGGACAGCTTGAACCACCGCGCATTTGTTTTTCCCCTTACCTGGGTTTCGCTCTGCAAGTGGGAGGAGGGTTTCCTGTACCTTGTGGTTTGTGATTACCCTGAACGTGGGTTTCGGGGAATCCGGGGCCTGTTTGGGTGGGGATGTAGCGCTCCTCTTGGCGATGGGCTGAATAGCAAAGATGGATGGGGAAACTGAGGCAGAGGGAAAGGAGGGTGCCCTGCCCAAGGTGACACCGTGGCTGGGAAACACCCCAGGGCTCTCCTAGTGTTGAGGCAAGGCTGTGTTCCTCTGAAAAACTTCTAAGAATGTGGAGTTACAGACATGCAGCAGCTTCCAGGTGTCCCCTCCACGCTGTGTGCCCTAACCCATGTGTTTGAGCCTGGTACAAAGGTCCAGCCAGGCTGTGCAGATGCAGGAATCCTGCACAGAGGCTTCACAAATAGCCTTTAAAAACCAGGTTTCACGTAGCTTTGTTGTGATTGAAGGTGAACAGGCTCCGATGGGAGTTCATTGGCTCCTGTGGATGGGCTGGTCCTCGCATGGCCATAGTTGTTGAGTTGGCAGGCACAAACACACACATACCCTGTAAATACAGAGAGGAGTGAGCCAAGGAAGGCTTCAAAGGCATGATGGAGTGTAGCTGGGCTGACCAGGTAGAAGCCATGGGGATACTCGATCCTCCAGTGTTTGTTTGCACAGCTCTGGCCTGCCCGGCCATGGGGCTCTCAGCAGAGCATCAGGTCCTCCCCGGAGAAAAGTACCAGATTAGTTTTCATGGCCTTTTGCAGAGGGATTGCTTCAGTGGTCTGTTCCTGTAAGTTAATATTTGCAACACACAAGGCTTAACTGAAAGCAGGCTGTGCAGACATCTGATAACCATAACAGAGGAGATGCTTTTTCCCTGCAAGACCAACTTGAAAAAACAAATCCCAATGGAAAGATAGCAATGTGGAAAGAGAAGCACCAGGAACGGTGCTGTGTGGTTTGCAAGGGGTTTTCTAGTTGAGTTTGTTTTTGGCGAGCTGCTGCGTTTGCCTGTGTTGCTGATGGGTTTGGTTGTTTCTCCCCTTCTTTGTAGCTGGGTTGCCCTTCCTCATCATTGAAACGAGCACAATCCAACCCTACCAGAGGGGCTTCTACTGCGACGATGAGAGCATCAGGTACCCAGAGAAGAATGTGGAGACTATCAACGATGCAGTGCTGTGTGCTGCAGGCATCCTCATTGCCATCCTCGCCGTGAGTACCACCTCTGGAACCTCCTCTTCTCTCCCTTGGAAGTCTTTTTGTCACCTCTTTTAAGCACCAACATCCCGTCAGCGGGGAGTTTAACACAGCCTTGCCACTGTGTTCAGGCTACCTACCGAGGTTTGCATCTCCTCTGCGGTGATTTGACTTTTGTATAAGCATGGAGTAGCAAACATTTGCAAATGAAAGCATATAATGAGAGGAATGAGATTAGTCTTGAAGCCCATAAACAGGCCCAAAGCTGTTTGGGCAAGTCTGTGAGCTTTTTCACTCTCCAGTAGGAGTTCAGAGTAGAGGCAAAAAACACTTGAGTGTCAGCAAGGACTTGGCAAGGTTTGTCCCTATTCAAATAACTCTTGGTATTTGCCTATTTTGCAAGGTTTAAAAAACAAAGCAAGGATGCATCTTTTCAGCTAACCAGTGCTTGGAAAAGTTTAACAGCTTAGTATTAGGTTTTTAAGAGGTTGCACATTACAGCCATTTTTAAAAGGCAATTTAAACCTTCCATGGGGAGCATATTCCCAGAGTCCTCACTGTAAAAGTTAGTTAATGCACCACTTTCCCAATGCCTCTTCATTTTCCTTTCCCTGCCAGTTTTCCTGGAGCTGTGCTAGGAATGGGTTGCATGGCGAGAGCTTTCTATGTCAGCTGAAATGCTGAACTCAGCCCGCAGAGTTGAGCCTCCTTGTGCCAGCAGGTACCTGGTGCTGAGAAAGAGGACGAGCTGTCTCCTGGCTGTTGTTTAAACACTTCAAGCTAAGATGAAATTCCCCTGTGAAAAGCACCTACATTTTCCTGCTCACCTGCTGCCAGAAGAGCTCAGGTGCTTTCCCAGAGATGTTGCCTTCCTTTTGGTCCTTCAGCTGGGAGGGATGGCAGTGGCGAAATCAGGAGCACTTGTTCCCCCTGTGGCTTTCATCTTTCCTCGTAGGAGCGATGTCACGGGCAATAGATATTTCAGGATGGCGTGGTGCCCGCTTTGGTAATACCCCGTCCTCAGCCTTGCTGCTTTGTGACATGAATATCTTCATCACTTCCTCATCTCTCCATCTTTTCCTGATGCTCACTTAGCAAAGTGGGTCCCCAGAACGGCCCTGTTCCTATGCCCCCTTCCTTCCCAAAGCAAGCCCGAAAGGTGCCAGACCCCCAGTTCTATAAACACGGCGGAATTTTACACTGCAGGTGAATGACCCCCAAGCGTGGAAAAGCCATAAAAACCAAATGAAAAAGCCTCTCACTTTGGCATTGCTGCCAGAGCTTTCGGCACGGCGGCTCCATGCGGAGTGCGCTTCTGATCCGTAATGAGGCAGGGACAAACACAGGAGCTGGAACAGAAACTGGAAACATAATCAGCTGCCTATGTGATCCATCAACTTGCTGCCACGAAACAGCAGGTCCGCTAAAAGAGAAAGAAAATCCCCGAGGAATTAGATGTTTCTACCCTGGTTTCACTGTGCCCACAACAAATGTAACTTAATAAGGTAAATTCAAAAGCCCGGTTATTTGCTGCTGAGTGACACGAATGGCTAACGAGGAATCGAAGCAACAGATTTCTTTGCTATGGCAGCCTGCGTGGAAAATTCAAGTCAGCCTGACCTCTTTTTTCAGATGTAACCCAGATACCAGAATTACTGTAGCATAATAGGAATTCCTTCCAAATCCACAAAGCACTGACTCTGCTCCTTGCGCTCACATCGTTCGTCTTGGGAAGGCAGGACAGGCATCATGAGGACTTCCAGGGTGCTGGAGTTTGGGATGGAGCAGTCAAAATGTCACGCCCTTGCCTTGTGTGGTGTCACAGGCAGTGTAACCTGGAGTAAAAGGTCCAGGTCATGTTTTAAGTGGCTTGAGGACACCCAGAGAGCTTGTTAAGTAAACGGCAGAGACAAGTCCTTGGCTTCGGTCAGGATGTGAGAGGATATGCATTTGGTTTTAATATCTGTATATTTACTGACTTCAGGCAAATTTCCATGCAGACGACACTGGAGGGGCTTGTGCACTCTCACATCTCTCCTGACTGCTCTTCATGCCGTGAGGTGGTAAATTTGATGCTGGTGGTCCCTTGGATGGCCAGGGAAAGGTGACACTCTCCTCTTCCTGAGCCTCATATGGGTACCGCTGTCTGTGGTCCCCTGTGCCCCCACACCTGAAAGCCTGTGCAAAATCCCTAAGAAAATTAATTTCCTAGGTGATCTAAGTCACGCAGCTGGATTAGCTGGTTGTTTGATGGTGGAAGGTGATACACTTCAATGTGGTTAGAACAGAGAACCTTGCGCCAGAGTCGTAAGTGACTAGAAAAGCTCTAAAAGTACTTACAGGCTCACTGAATTGCTGGTGATACCTTATAATAGCAATAAAATGGGCACAACAACCTAAAGCCTGCCAAAGGCATTCACAGGCAGAAAAGTTTGATATTGGCTTCTCTCTAGTGACCATCTTTCTTAAACGTGTGAGACAGTCCCTGGGAGCTGTGCCCGTCACCTGGGAATGGCCCATGGCCCATGTGGATGGCTGGCCAGAAATGCGAGGCATGAGAAGAGTTTAGTATCTTTAGAACTTGTTTTCTTTACAGGATGTCCTTCCAGTCCGTGCACATCTGTGCTGCATTAGTTTTTTCGCTGTCCTGCTTTATCTGGGACGTGGCTGCCAAAAAAACGAGTTTACCCAATTTTCAGCTTCTCATTAAGGTTGAGCCATGGCTTTCGTTAAGCAGGGAGGGTTCGTGGGCACCCAGCAGCATGTTAGCCAGGGAATGAAGGCTCCAATTTACAATCTGCTGCATGTGTGCAATTACCCAGACCACCAACGGTGAGAGAAAAATATTAATCCCCAGACTTTTGTTGGTCCCTGTTTAAAAGGGTCACATGGCTTTCCAAGGCCAAGAGCCTCAGGTTTACGTGTTTGTGAGTTTGGACTAATGTCACATCTGCCAGTACCAGGTAATTTGTCTTGTCTTCCCTCTGTGAAAGCTGTGGGTTTTGAGCCTCTTAGCTCCCCTTCTTGTGAATTTAGGCTTTCGGGAGTGCAAGTGGTGCTTTGACCTCGTGCAGGAGCCTCTGTGTCCATCCAGGACAAGCTGACTCTGCAGTCCTCATGGCATTAAGTTTCCTGGCTGCCAGCTTGTACTGGACAATAGTCCAAAATGGAGATAAACCATGGTCTTTGGAGGCTGTGAGGATTAAAATGATGCTGGAGCTGGTTGGCTGCAGCTCCCTAAGCCACTCTTGGTCACTGACAGGTTCCCAAGGGTAAATCCCAGCTGTGACAGGTAAACTCCAAAATGATGGTGCAACCACCCAAAGCATTCCAGTGTATGGTAGCAGAGCACACTGTAGCTTGGCCTTTATTTTTTATTATTCTAGCTGTATCTCTCTTTGATAAAGCTTGCTTAGCTGCAACTTCAGCTGCCTTAGGTCAACCTTTGTTTTTTCAAGCCCTAGTACGAGTGAGTTCAAACAATGATACAGCTTCATCTCCTCTTAGTCTAATTGCCATACTTTTCCAGTTTATTAGTTTCCAAGGGCTGTGCCAAGCTTTTAAAAAAGGTAGGCAGGGGAGCCTCGTCTCCTGCTTGCAGCTGGCAGGCTGCCACGCCGGGAGGAATATTGCTGCCTGCTCCAGAAAGGGATTAACATGAAGGCATTTTTCCTGACAGTTAATTTTACATATCATAGTCCCCATGACTAGAGAGAGAGGCAGGGACAAGGGGGTGCCCCCCCGCCCCCAAAAAATAAAAAAACCAAAAAAACCCCTCTGCCTCAATTTATTACGCAGGTATAAAAACATCTAAAGTAATGAATGAAATCCTAAAGCTATAAATCTGGAGCTTAAAACTTCGGTGTGTAGCGTGACGGAGAACAATTTAAGCCTTTGCCTCTTTGGGAGAGGTGAGACATTTGGACTTCATTTCACAGCCTGATTTCCATTAACCTGCCTTTTAAGAGTCATGAATGTGAGGAGTTGGGTCCTCTGCTCCCTGACAGTAATTTATGGCGATATTGTCAAACGTCAGCACCCCTGACACAAGAAAAACATAATTTGCTGCCATGCAGTGGCAAGACCTCTTGAAATGCCCCCAAAATAGCTGACGTTTATGGAGGCTTTGAAGGGTTTGAATTGGGTCTGGTGGCAGGAAGTTTGGGCCCAGAATATGAAAAGTTTGGGGCTTTGTGATCATGGTTTTAAGAGAGGAAGATAAGCAGGTTGTTAATTTATTTTCCTCCAAAATCAGTTTGATAAGAGGGTGGATCTGGCCTCTCCTTCCCAAAACACGCCGATTCTTCATCTGGTTGATGTTAATGTTTTCCCCACCGCTATGCTGGGGTACTATTTCACTTTTTTAAAGATACGCTGACGTGCTAACCCAAATCTAGTTGTTGTGGGTTTTTTTTTCATTTTTTTAATTGAATTTTTCCAAAAGTTATGCCGACATGCTCACCCAAAATCTGTTTGTTGTGGGGTTTTTTGGGGGTTTTTTTGTTTGGTTTTTTTTCACTTTTTTAAATTGAATTTTTCCCTAAACAATGTTCTGGACTTTTCAGTCTCTTCTTGAGGGGGAAGAAGAGGAGAATGGAGAGACATTGACTGGGTTATGGGTTCTCCCTCCTTCCTGAGGGAGCAGATTCCTGGTTTGAGATGCTCAGGACNTTAAAGATACGCTGACGTGCTAACCCAAATCTAGTTGTTGTGGGTTTTTTTTTCATTTTTTTAATTGAATTTTTCCAAAAGTTATGCCGACATGCTCACCCAAAATCTGTTTGTTGTGGGGTTTTTTGGGGGTTTTTTTGTTTGGTTTTTTTTCACTTTTTTAAATTGAATTTTTCCCTAAACAATGTTCTGGACTTTTCAGTCTCTTCTTGAGGGGGAAGAAGAGGAGAATGGAGAGACATTGACTGGGTTATGGGTTCTCCCTCCTTCCCGAGGGAGCAGATTCCTGGTTTGAGATGCTCAGGACACACACAGGTGTATTTACACCCATCGCTGGCTTTGCGTGGTGGTTTTCCTTCCTCCCTTGACATCTCTGTCGTGTTTCCCCCCCGTTTCTGGTTGTTGTGGGGGTTTTTTGGGGTTATTTTTTTTTCCACTTTTTTTTAATTGAATTTTTCCCTAAACAACGTTCGGACATTTCAATCTCTTCTTGAGAGGGAAGAAGAGGAGAATGGAGAGACATTGACTGGGTTATGGGTTCTCCCTCCTTCCCGAGGGAGCAGATTCCTGGTTTGAGATGCTCAGGACACACACAGGTGTATTTACACCCATCGCTGGCTTTGCGTGGTGGTTTTCCTTCCTCCCTTGACATCTCTGTCGTGTTTCCCCCCGCAGATTATAACGGGAGAGCTCTACCGCATCCACTACCTGAAGGAGAAATCCCGCTCCTTTATCCAGAACCCCTACGTGGCAGCCCTCTACAAGCAAGTGGGCTGCTTCGTTTTCGGCTGCGCCATCAGCCAGTCCTTCACAGACATTGCCAAAGTGTCCGTCGGGCGCTTGCGGCCGCATTTCCTGGCCGTTTGTGACGTGGATTTCTCCGTCATCAACTGCGCCAAGGGAGTTTACATCCAGAACTACACCTGCAGGGGAAACGACACCAGGGTCCAAGAAGCCAGGTGAGAAACCGTGGCACCAAAGCGATGGGTTGCTGGCCCTAAACGCCTCTCAGGGGTTTCTCTTGTCACAAATAGGTGACTCAAAACTGAAACTGAGAGGGTGCATGTTTAGATGAGATGTTAGGAAGGTGTGAGGGTGGGCAGGCCCTGGCACAGGTTGCCCAGAGAAGCTGTGGCTGCCCCATCCCTGGGAGTGTCCAAGGCCAGGTTGGACAGGGCTCTGAGCAACCTGGGCTAGTGGAAGGTGTCCCCGCCCATGGCAGTGGAGTTTGGAACTGGATGATCTTTAAGATCCCTTCCAGCCCAGACCGCTCTGGGATTCCATGAAATGCTCTTTTTGTGAAGGCTGTAAATCCGTTTTCCAGGGACCAGCAGTTTCCCTTGGGAAGTGTGGCACTCATCTGAAGAATATTCCTTTTCCTCTCTCTTTACTCCTGCACTATTGTTTCCCAGAGGTGCTGCTCAGTGTGGGAATTCACCCGATGAGCTGAGCTCATGGTGGGCAGCCCATGTGTTGGAGCAGAGACCTCCTCCAGAAAGGCTCCACCGCACAGGCAGGGCTGCCAGCGCCTCCCCCTTGGAGCTCCCTCTCAGACACATCAGATGCTCAGCTTTGCCTTTTCCAGGGGCACATTTCACGGGCTGCAATTAAGCGACCGGAGGAGTCACTCGCTTCATATTTCTTGACGGCTTCCTGGTTATTTGAGGCGAGATGATGAGTTGTCGGGTTATCCTGGAAATAACTGCTGTCCCACGAATAGACCAGGAAGGGGCGAACAATGCAAGCATCCTGTCCATCCGTTTGCTTTCTGCCTCATGGGCAAGGAGGGCGGATAACAGGTTTTATAACCCAAAGGACTGGGGGTTGTGGCTCCCTCTGCTTTGGCACTCGCAGTAGCCGCAGGCGAGTCACCGTAACGTTTGTAAAATTATCGTATTGAATCTTTTGCTTGTTGGTTCTTAGCACCTGCTTTGTTTTTGCAGGAAATCCTTCTTCTCCGGGCACGCGTCCTTCTCCCTGTACACCATGCTGTATTTAGTGGTAAGTAAAGTCACTGAGCTGCCTGAAGCCCTGTCCCCCTTTCCCGAGGCGCTCACCCCCCATTCCACAGCAGTAATGGCACTGTGAGCATCGGAGATAGAAAACTGGTTGAAAAAAAACTGGTGGTGGGAAGATCCACTCTCAGCCGCTGTGGTGTTATTTAGGATGGAGATACCTGGAGCGATAGCTGAGCTGTGCAGCTTTGGGATGTAGCCAAGGTTGCAAATAAATCCAAATCCTACTACATCTGTAGATGACCTGTGCAGTTTTGTTCACCCACCTTGTGGCTCCCACCGAGGGAAGTTTGGGGCAAGCCAAAATGTTTTGTGAATGGAGGGGGAAGATGTGAGGTCGTGGCTCTGTCGGGGTGTGACAGCCGGTTCCGAAATGTGCCAGCGGAGCAGGTGGAGCTGCCTCTGCCCGCCTGGTTCCGGAGAGGAGGGCTGGGACTTGTTTTTCTTTGTCAGTGAGAAATGGCTCTGCCCTTCCTGTGCTGGGGCTGGGGCTGGAGCAGCTGCCAAGGTGCTTCCTGCCAGGACCACGGGAGCCACGCTGCCCGCACGGGCTGGACCCGCACACGGCGTTTTGGGAGGGTCTGGGTAGTCATTTGTGCCTGGTTTTTCCTTTTTTTTTTTAAAAAAATTAATCATTTTGTTAAAAAAAAATATCAGCCAGAAGAAGCTTTTGTCTTCCTCTTAAGATCTGTGCGCCTCCTCCATGCCCTGCGAGCTCAGAATAGTGAGCAGAGAAACAACACGGCGCTGATAAAAGCATGAAACGTGAGCTTTTATCTAGGAGCAGAGCTGCCCACCCCACCACCATTCCTTACCCTCTGGAAAGATAAGTGACCACTGCTCCCTCCTGCCCTTTCAGCCCCGGATCCCCCTCTCCCTGTGAGCAATTCCTGCAGTCAAATCACTAAGCTTTCCAGGCAGTCGTGGGCAGCATATTAAATTGTCTCTTTGTTTTTGGAAAACTTTTGAATTCCTTCAGTAAACATTTTGACCTTTTTCTCCCAGCCACATGACAATGAAGGGCTGCCTTGGGGATGCTTCATGGGAGGCTCAGCCCATCGTAAAACTTTCTGAGCTGAGTTTGGAAACCATCACTCACGGCGGCATTTATTTATTTCTGAGGAGATCTGTGGGTAGTCAGATCAGTCAGCCCTGAGATGCTTCTGAGCCCAGCATCTGGAAACAGCTAGGACTGCCAGTCCCTATTAGGTTGGTGATGGTTTCTCTACCAGAGCTTGACCCTCCTTCTACAGGGTGCTGGACAAACCTTGTTGCTTTGCCAGTTCTTTTTTCCATGTGTTTTTCTGTAAATCCAGCACTTGTGGAGCAGGTGAGATAAAAAAAAAAGGGAATACAATGCCTGGGGACTGGTGACCCCAAAACTGCAGAGTGGCAAACCTGCTGCACAGGGTGAGGCTTCAGAGCAGAGAGCTGCCTCTGGTCTTCCTTTGCTGCCTTTCCTGTCCCCACATGGGAGCATTTGAGCTATCTGCACTGAGCAGCCTCTGCTCCACCCCTCCTGATCCACGACAACAGGCTGCTCCACTTATCCTTTTCCGTGGTGGGCCAATCCCTTTAAAAATTACTTTATTTTTCATTTTTAACTTGTCCCAAAACTGTAATAAGGCCGGTAGCAGGCTCTGTCTGACCAGCTGTCCAGTTGCCTTGTGCCTTAAGACGATGGAAAAAGTTACATCTAGTGTTTGGTCTTAAATTGAAGGGAAAGAAAGGCACCTTGTGACCAGACATTGTGATGTGCTGTGTTTCAGAGGTGATGAAATTATGACCTTAAGGGTCTTTTCCATAAAGAAATTTCATAAATGATTTTATGATTCGAACATCTCTAGTAGCATCCAGCTCCTTGGCCGCTAGCAGAGCTTGAAGGAAAAATCTCATAGAAAAAAAGAAAGAGGTTATAATAAGCCAGAAGGATTTTATTTCTTGCAAGATAAACCCTGCTGTCTTGCCCGCCTCGATGAATGAGTTGGGGTTTTCAAAGCCTGGTTAGCAATGTGGCATCCATCATGCCAGTGCCTGCAGGTGGAGAGTTTGATGGATTTAATCAGGGAATCATCTCAATTAAGAGCTCTCCGGTTCCTGGGAAGTGAGGGCCGTGCTGCAGCAGGTTGCTGCCTACGCTTTGGATACCGGGAGTTTGCCAGGAACTTGTGCAGAGAGGGGGGGTATTTGTGGGGCTGAGCGTGTCCTGGAGAGGTTCGGCGAACCAGTTGTGTCCCAAGCGTGTTCCTGATTGAACAATACTTCATATCTCAAGGATAAGTCACTTCCCGTCTTTCCTGGCGTTGCCTGGCCTCACTCGCATTCTGAATTAAAATGTTTTCAAGTTTGCCTCACCTGATGGAGACTGGTGCCAGAAAACTTCAGCCGGTCTATTAAAAGATGCACAGGTTCCCACGCATCCCGCTGGGCTTCACCTGTACCGTGGGGCTGGGTCGCTCCAAATATTTCGGGGGCACTGGATGAGTGACCATGGCTTTCCCATTTCCCAGCCCAGCAGCAGAGCCCTGTGCTATCCGTGGGTTCCTGGTAGGAAAACACTGGTAGGTGCCAAGTCCTGGAGGGCTCTGGGGGGAAAAGTCCCAGGGAAAGGTGTTTGTGACACGGTAAAATCCCCTGGGATTTAGTTCCAAATGCCAAGACTTCAGGGCTAAGTTTCTCGCAGCCTTCTTGTCACCAGGAATACTCAATTAACATCAGGTTTTTGTATAAAAAATTTAAAAGGGGAAATTGCACTTGGGTAATCCTCTTTGTCTCAATTTTCCTTGCTTTGTTACTCTTTGACTGAGTGAGCTGTAATACATATTTATAGCAGGCTGAGGAAAAAGGAGGTGGGGAACAGCTTATTCCAGGCAGCCTTCTGGACCTGACCCACACCTCTTGGTTTTGTTTCTCTGGATATGGGGAGTCTTTGCAGGGAGTGATGGATGCTTTCCACTCCCCTCAAGCATGTGAGACCATAATGGCAATTTTTTTTGCAGCATGAAGTTGCCTGAAGTCACAGCCAACCACACAGAGGGTGCAGAAAAGCTAAATTGAAATATCAGAAAAACTAAATTAATATTCCTCAGCCCCTTTGGCTGATTCTGGATACAAAGCAAGTAAACCAGGGCAGCTTGTGTATTTAATGTGTGTTGGTGGGTGTAATGGGTTGAAGACTTCAGGCCAGGATGGGTTGTGGTGTGTTCTACTGATTGAAATGAAAAATTAGAGATGTCGCTGGTTTTGTGGGAAGGAGCAGAAGGCTTCTCACTGGAGCTTCTTGCTGATGGGTGGACAATGTCCCAGTGACCTGGTGCTGTTGAGTAATGACGTGCCCTTGTGAAGGAAGCCCTGTGGTGTTTATGGGCTCGGAGTCAAGTTTAGCGGTGACCTAAGTAAGTGAATAAACTGGAATTACATCAGAGGCCAAGGCTGGGGTGTGAACTGCGTTGCTGAGCTGATGGGGCTATTCCTGATGGGGTGGGAAGATGTTGTACGCTCAGCAAAGGCAGAGAAGAAGCAAACAGCAAGTGCCTTCAGTGCTGGAAGGTTTTTGCCCTTCTCCTGTCCTTTGCTTCTGGCCAGCTTGGTGCTAAAAGCCAAATTCTGCATTCCCTGTCCTCCCGCTGGCTTTGTCCAGCCAGGGCAGTGTGTTACACCAGGGTGAGTCTGGGTTTGAGAGCTTCTCTCCCCATATGGCTTTGGGGACCACTCTGTTTGCAGATGGGGCTGGAGGTGGAGGTCACTTCAGGTCAGACAGTCAGGAACAAGCCCAGCCATTTCCCAGAAGGAAACTTTAGGTGTGACTAAGGGTGGTGGTTGATGGAGTTCAGCCTTGCGGTGGGGAGTGTGTGAACAGGATGGGGGTTTTGGATAGCAGAAAGCCCCAGGAGGCTGGAGGTGACTCTTAGACCGTGTCCCCTGCCAGCTTCTCCTCGATGGGTTTGCCCAGGGGTTGTGTGTGGCTGTGGGCTGTCCCCACCAGAGCTGTGGAAGTCCCCTGGCACAAGAAGAGTGATGTGACGTTGCTCAAGCCATCTGCTTTGTGGTAACTCAGCCTCTGCCAGGAGACAGTGGATGGGAACTCCAAATAGCTGCTGCTGCTCTGTGTGATCCCATTTCATGTCATTTCATCCAACCCTGCTCCCGTTGATGCTCCCAGTTTTCACTGCTCTGTGGTGGAAATAACGCCAGTTGTGGTCTTGCTCCTCCACCCCCTCTTGGGAAGGTCTCCATGCAGCTCCACATTCCCACACAAATCTGGCAGCCCACGGCAGGCGGAACTTCAGATTTTCTCCCAGGTTTAAAAAAAACACAAAACTCCTCCCTAAGAAGGTTTTCAGGTAAACTTGCAGGAACTTCCCATTTCTTGGAAATGGTGCTAATTCCCGCTTTGGGAAATTCTGATCCTTTCAGTCCCTAAACTCTACTTTCACTTTTTGATCTTCTCTTTTTAATTGGGTTTTACTTTCATACTGAGGGCAGAGGCAAAATTTGGAGCACCCTGAGTCTTGCCTTGAGAGTATTTAGCACTGGTATTTTAAGAGCAGTTTCCATAATACTGAGTATTCACAACATGCCTGTGGAATATGAGAAATGCTGCTATTCCCTTTTTTTTCCCTCGTGAATGGGGAAATAAAGAGCAATTTTTTTCATGACCTTTATTGTGCCAGTAAAAGGAACTCAGCCCAGGTGTAGTGCAGTGTCTGTGGGGCATCTGTTCAGGTGGGGTTTTGGGTTTTATTCCTCCAAGATATGCAGGTGTGGGTGTGATTTGAGTGCTGGGGGCTTGGGTGACACCCAGCACACCCTGTATGGTGCCACACTGCCTTTGCACTCCTTTTCCAGAGTTAAAAATATGTATATTAAGCACATGGTTCAGCCTCAGAAGTGTCTGCTTTATCGTGTGTTCAGACCTTGTATTAGCTTTTTATTGCTAATTTTTAATTGATACTTCATCCTCACCTCTTGATGACCAGTTTAGTCCAGGCTTGTGAGATGAAATGATTTAAGGACATGTCAAGACTGTGTAAGGAACAAATGTCAGATTATTTGGCAGCAAATTCCTTTCATAAGGGATTTGATGTGACAGAGACAAAAGACTGAAACAAGACGTCAAGTTTCAAGTCTTCCTGGTAGAACTTAGAGGTGTGGTTTATAATATATAATTCTTGGAGCTAATTTTGCTCTGCAGAAGCGTCCTGGAACCTGAGTTTTGTGCTGTTACCTGGGCTGAGCTGAGGATCCTGAACAGGAAAACACAATCCTAGAATGGTTTGAGTTGGGAGAGACCTTAAAGATCACCTTGTTCCAACCCCTCTGCCACGGGTAGGGACACCTTCCACTAGACCAGGTTGCTCAAAGCCCCGTCCACCCTGGACTTGGACACTTCCAGAGACCCACAACCGTATCCTACCTGCACAGTTATTCTCAGGGGCAGATCACTGGGTGCGTGGACACCGTGGCCATGAAAATTGTCATCACCCAGTAGAGCACTCCTGGCCCAGTGGTCCGTGTGCTGGGCTGCATCCGTGCGGGTTCGCTGCGGGGTCCGAGGGCTGTAACTCATCCCATGCATCGCGGGCACGGGTTTGTGGGGTGTGTGCTGTGGGGTCGCGGCTCCGTTCCCACGCCCGGGCTGGTTCACACATATATTCCCCAGAATCATAATGTGCATTAGCCAGCACCAAGCTGTTTTGGTACTGCTCTCTTCCATGTTAATTGGCTAACAATTTGGATAATTTGGAGCATCTGTTCCATTTAAATGACATGAGGTTTCGTTTCTTCGGAAGAGCCCAGTGTGTGTTCTTTCCAAAAAAGGGGTGAATACAATGTTTATGCAGCAGCCAAATGTACTAAACTGGCCAAAATGGTGCTTCCCCCTTATCAGCTTCCCAATTAGTTCTGCTTTTATAGGTAAATGGTGTCATTAAGTTATTTGTGGTTTCAGGGGAACCCAGAGAGAGCGCTTCATTCCCTTTCATATCAAGGCAGTGCAAAGTGCTCTGGGTGTGTAAAAGGGATCATAAATGGGAATTAAACCCCTTTCCAGCCCTCTGATGTTGCAGAGCTGCTTGAAGCACACAGGGTCTGACTTCCAGTGCTTCGTTTAGGAAGGGGCAGAACAGACCTGCTGTGGCTGAGCCCGCGGGCTGTGGGTCTGAGCTGCGGGAGCTGAGCACCGGTGGCCACACGTTTTCCACTCTTCGAGCCCCTCTGCTCCCCGAGCCCCGAGGTCGCTGTGGTGTCCCTCCCTTCCCCTTGCCTTCCTCCCCATGCTCGTCTACGGGCTGTGAGTTGCCGTTTTCCTGCCCTCTCTTCCCTCCTGGTTTCCCGGTTCCCACAGGAACCAGCCGTGCCCGTCAAGTGAAACGGAAAGGGGCCTGAGATAGTCACGGCAGGGCTACAATGTCCATTTGACATCACGTCTATGTCATCTCTTTGGGCTGAGCCGGGGCTTTGCTTGTCATTCCCACCCAGTGAGGGAGTTCCCATGTTAGAGGGTGGCATTGTGCATGGTGGTTGTGGTCGTGTCTGGAAATCCTCAGGGCTGGCTCTGAAGTTGCAGCATCCTGCATTGATTCCTTTTTTTGCCTCTGAGGGATGCCGTGGGTCCTACATACTCCAAATCTGGGACCTTGCTTGTGATTGCACACTAAATAGTGGTGGAGAGGAATTTCCATACTTGGCCCCATTGGGTGTTGTGTGGAGGCTAAAGCGGGGCCACAGGGTGAGCCGGGATGTAGGATGTCCCAATCCCCTGATCCTGGCTCACTGAGGAAGGTCTGCACCCATCCACCTCCACCTGCATCCCTTCCATGGGTTAAAATCCCTCCATGAGTTAAAATCCTTCCATCTCCGCTCTGCTCTGCATAATGGAGGCCACACACGTGCAAGGAGCATCCTTCTTCTTTGTCAACTTCCCCCTCCTTGACTCCACAGGGTTCTGGGTGCCCCACAGAGCAGTTGCTGCTGTGTGTGCATATATTGGGCAAACCTGGGCGAATTAACGCAACCTTTTTGTTCTCCTCTCCTCCCACAGTTTTATCTGCAGGCCAGATTCACGTGGAAGGGAGCCCGCCTGCTCCGTCCCCTCCTCCAGTTCACCCTCATCATGATGGCGTTTTACACCGGCCTGTCCCGCGTGTCAGACCACAAGCATCACCCCACCGACGTGCTGGCAGGCTTTGCACAGGGAGCCCTGGTGGCTTACTGCGTGGTGAGTACGGAAAAGCGGGCTGGGAATGGCACCAGGGCTGCCGGGAGGGTTCTGGGGGGCTCACGTACCTGCCAGCTCAGGTAACTCCCCTTAAGTGGCAGGAGGCAGCATTGTGCAGAGGCTCAGCCCAGGCAGAGCAGGGTGATGGGAAGGTGTTCAGTCAAGGCAGAATATTTCCCTCGTTCCCAGCAGCATTGGCTCCTCCAGCTGGTCTCAGCAAGGTTTCCCCACCAGGACCCAAGCAGGGAGTGTAGGGTGGTTGGGATTATGGCTCTTCCCCACACAATCCATCCCATAGCTGCTCCCCCTGCCCCATAAGGGGAGGCAGACTGCCTGGATGGGGGTGGGTTTTCACGGAGCAAAAGGAGCAAACAAAAGCCATGCCCACTTGTCTTCGGCTGCTGGGCGTGTTTTCCAAAGGATGACCTGCTTGCACGGCCCTGTAACTCAAAGTGACACATGAAGATGTTTAAAGCTGGCAGGACGGGGGCACCAGGTGAGGCAGCTGCCTCAGATAGATGCAGAGGAGCTGGGGGTTGTGGTAATTTCTGTGTCTGTGCACACTCCTGAAAGCAAGATTTTAACAGCTCACTGCTTTTTGGGGTTGGGTTTTTTAATTTTATTTTTTTTTTAGCTGATCCAAGAGTAAGGCAGCCTTGGAGATAAGGAGTTAAATTCACCAACGTTATATTTTGCAAGGAGAGAAAATGGGTTATTTATGTACTTCCCGCTCACTGATAATATTCCAAAGCCCGAATAAAAACGTCATTGTTGGGTTATTAGGAATTATTATTAACTCTCTGAGTAGCAGCGGTTGGGTTTTGCCGTTGCTTGATGCTGATGTCCCACGCGGGGCTGGCAAGTCCAGGGAGGGAAGTGAGAGAAATGTGTGTGTTTTTATGTTTTCAAAGTGGGGTAGCAGCGATACACGAGGGGAACGGGGGCCGGGCGATCCATCCCTGGATCCCAGCAGTGGTTTCACAAAGACAATAACCCTCCGGATGCTCGGGATGGGTGTCCGGCTGCTTCCTGGCTGGGACAAGCAGCCGGCCTGGCCATCCCCTCCCAGCCCTGCAGCAGCTGGAAGCTGAGCTGGGAAGGGGAGGCTGTGGCCATGATGGGTTAGTTTTCCTGTGCCGAGCTGACCCGACATAGGAAGCAGCTGCCTGGAGTTTCCCAGGCAGGCTCGGGTTTGCTGGCAAGCCCAGGGCAACCTGTGCTGCTCTGCCAGGGACAGTCATCTCCAAACCCTTTGCAGGCACGGCTCGGTGACTGGGAATGGCTCAGGCTGCAGCTTCGGACTCCGGGCAGGGTTTAAACCCGACCCTTGTGTCATTTCATCAGCTTGCAAAGAGCCATCTGTGTATTGCTGTTCTCCAGAGCCTGGCCTTGCTGGTGGGAGTCTTTGCCTAGGAGAGGCTGGCAGACTTTCCTGCATTTTGGGACAAAAGGAAAAGGCATCCTGGGACTTCCCAGAGTTTGCATTGAATTAGTGGTTTCACAGCTTGGGATGTCCTGGCGGTGCTTGCCCAGTTCTCCTGTACAGGCTGCTCTGAAGCAGAAGGAGAGACCTGGAGATGCATCACTTCCAACCCTGGGTGTTCCCAACCACCCCTTCCCCCAGCAAAACCTTCAGGAGTCTGCTCTGGTGATAGTCAAGGGCTGTGAAAACACCACAGTTATCAGGCCATAATTTTCAGAAGAAACCAATCGTGGATTTCATCTCTGAAGGCTGCCAGAGCTTAAATCCAGGTCGTGCTGCAGCTGACACGTTTGTCTTTCAGTGCCTGAAATAACAAGCAGAAGACATTAATGTCAAGCACTTCCAGCTGATGTAACATTCAGATTTGGACCAGGGTGAAATATTGTGAGGATTTCTTAAATAGAAATAGGTTTTATGTGCTTTCTATGTGTTGTGTAGTTTATGCCTCATCTGAGAGAGAGAGAGAGAGAAAAGGAAGGACATGCTCCTGGTGTTGCTCTGGTTAACTTAGATGAGTGGTTTTAACTTCTCTGTATATGATTACAAATGTCTTCAGTATAACGAAAAGCAATAGAAATGGTTAAGTGGGAATATAAGATATTGGCTTTGTATAAAATGCTCTCAGTCTTCTCCTGTCAAGTTTTCTTTATGGGTGGAGAGCACCTTCTACAGGAAATGGAGCTAATCCAAGTGAAAAACTTCACGCGTTTATTAGTCCTTTTTCTGTGTTAAACAGTTCAAGCATTAGGAGGATTTAACACACTTTTAACCCCCAAAGATCATGTTTCGTGATTCCTATAAATGTTTATATAACCTCCAGCCATGTTAAAGTGAAATACAGTTTAAAGAGAAATGAAACCTCTTAACCAGTCTCTGAATAAAACCCTGAAAAGCAGCACAGTAAACGCTAAAGTACCGAGGATGACACCCCACCATAACTCATTCCTGTCCAAAATAAGGACCAGACTCGGTGCAATTCCCATATGCTCCTTGCACTCAGCAATCCCCTCCCATAAATTGATTTGTCATGGCTATCTTGCTGCAGAAGTTGGACATCTTTTTGATTGAATCCAGTTCTCCGAGGTGGACAAGTGTGTGAGATGTCATCAGGAATGCACCAAACCAGCCGAATGGGGGATTTACAGTTATTAACAATCCAAAAGAACACCAGTGCCAGAGCCGTTCAACAAGCTTTTACACTGTGATGCTGCAGCAAGGGGCAAGGGGCCAGACTCCAGCTTGTGAACCTTGGTGGGGTCAGCTGGGTCCTGTTATTTAACCAAAGGTACAGACGCTGCCACTTGGATGCCCCGTAAACAACTTTATCAGCTCTGTTATACAACTAGACAGCCAGACAGCAGAAAATACACCAAAAAAAGAACTGCTTTATAAATAAACTCCTCCTCTGTTTTTTCCACAAAGCAATAAAAGCCAAGCAACAGCAGCTCAGCTTCCTGCATCCCTGGTTACAGCTGCAGGAGTAAATTGCTGCTTACAACAGGTTTGCTGTCTGTTCAGCTTGGTGCCTTATCTGCCTGTGCTGATAGGACTTGCAAAAGTTATTTCCAAGGACAACTAGACCTGCTGCAGGGGGCTCTGGGTAGCTAGAAAATGTGGAGGTGCAGGTGGGCAAAACCTTGCTTCCTCCTTGTATTACCCAACCTGGAAGTCGTAATCTGATATTATTCCTTTGAGCACCTTGGAATTATTTTTTTCATCTGATTAATCTGGTTGCTTAAATGTTGCATTGGAGTACTGAGGGAGAAAACACGAATGTGCTGCTCATCCTGGGACTTCAGCTTAACAAAGCCACAGCTCAGTCCAGATTGTCAGGGCTTGAGGATGTCCAAGATGAGCCGGCAAATTTGGGCTGGCAGAGGCAGGGCGGAAGTTTGGGGGCTCTGGTGCCAAGTAACAAAATGATGAGTCCTTCTCGCTTTGTCCAGAGGATCTGTGCTGTCTGACTCTTTTCCCTTCTGGCACAGGGGGCTGAGGTCTGGCAAGGGTGAAAGTGCCCCGGTCCTGAAGGTCTGATAAGCTTTGTGTGGTGGCTGCCAAAAGAGGATGTGGAAGTTTCCTCCCAGCATTTTGTTTCTTATTGTGTTGCTACCTTCCGAAATTGCCAAGCTTTTTCACATCCTGGAGAGGAGTTACATCACGGGATATTTAGGAAGAAGTAGTCAGAAATAGCTCCTCTTGTCCTTTGGCTTCAGGATGGGACCCTGGCTCTGTACTGGCACCTTGGTGGGGGCACGAGGAGTATCACTCACTGTTGACTCATTGCTGATAACTTTTAACACAGCTCCGATTTGAAAGCTTTTAATTACCTACCTGATGTCTGGCTGAATCAGTTGGTTCACACGGACTCCATCCCTGAAGCCACTCACTGTGAGTCAGGCCAGCCCTTTGGAGCCCTTTATTATTTTATTGGGGTCCAGGCCATGTCTCTGTTTCCTGGCTTTTCAGCCCGTTCCGCAGAGGTTTGGGTGTTGCACTCGGTGATTACGTAGTGAGAAATGAAGCTGTTCTGTTGTGTTTTCACGCTGTTTTGAGAGGTCTGAGCCTTTTTCTGTACTGTACAGAAAGGTGGTAGCGGGCCCTTGGGATCCCACAGCTATCGGTGTCACGGGCAGGCATTCAATAGCAGAAAAAGTGCTATTTTTGCAGCTCAGAGTTGTCTATGTATTCTGTAAACTAACTTTTTCAATGAAGTGTCACTCAGTGTGGCTAAGTTTGCCTTTTCTACTTATTCCTGCAGGTGTTTTACGTCTCAGATCTCTTCAAGCCCAAGACAAAGACTTGCCTGCCTCCACCGCCCATCCGGAAGGAGATCCTTTCACCTGTGGACATCATTGAGAGGAATAACCATCACAACATGGTGTAAACTTCAAGAAATTGGATGGGTGTTGTATTTTATTTTAAACTTTTTTTTTTTTTTGCAAAAAAAAAAAAGACTGCTGACAGCAACTACCTGCTGCTCTCAAATCTCATCAGACAGTAGAATGTAGGGAGAGACTTTCTTGCCCGACCAGTAAAGTCTTACTCTGTGGTCTTTTCAAGTTGCGACGTTTGGATGAAAGGGGTGGTGGTGGTCAACTAAGGCAAAGGCGACAATGAGAAAGGAAAAAAAACAAAACCACAAAACACAAAAGCCGAACAAACAAAGAGAGGTGCCGGAGTTCTGGATGTGCAATTGGTTTGAGTGTTCATGTTGTAGTGAACGCCAAATTGTTCATAGCCCAATGAACACTAAGGGGTTTTTGGAAAGCTGGCTATCCTAGGTTTTTTCGTACTACGAAGATTTCCAATGCCTGCGAGAAAAAACAGAAAACCAACTCACAACTAAATTGTATAGCACTATATACGAGCAACAGCACTGAGTCAAGATCTGGGATTGGTTTGTAAGAGTTGCTTTTTAATTCTCTTGATCCTAGTTTATTTTTGCCTCCTCTATTCCATACTGTGACTTAATTTAGAAGAAGCTTACCCAGTCCAAGATCTCCGAAGGGTCTCTTGTTCTCCCTGTCCACACTACATGCCTTTAACAGGCGACCCTGAAGGGCACGATGAGGCTGGAGAGCTCCCTCCTCCACGCAGAGAAGCCACATTTGTTCCTCTCCGCTCACTCCCTGCTGAGGGTTCATCCTGTCGAAGCCCCCACGCGTGGCCCTTCATGAAAAGAGCATCCTCTGCTTCCCGGTCATCCCCCTTTCCCCCCCCATTTAAAAAGAAAAGAGAATAAATCACAGCAGATTTTCTGTGCACCCACGGGTGCTTTTGGTGGTTTGCAAGTGGGTAGTGGTGGCTCGGCCGAAGACTCGTTCGCACTACAACCCCGGGGCTGAGTCCCGGGGGAACTTTTATTCTGCAGTTTTGGGACGGGCTGCTGGGCGGCACGTCCCGGCCTGGGTGTCAGTCGGTCTGTGCATCCCCTCTTCCTCCTCCTCTTCCTCCTCTTCCTCCCCTGGGCACCCAGCGTGCGCCGTGGCAGGTACCAGGTCCTGTGCTCAGCTGGGTCGCGCCCATGGGGGATCAGTTGTGCCGAAATCGAGTGCGAGGGTTCATTTTTTTGTTCTTTATTTTT
>VWZG01000688.1:1048426-1060593 GCA_013396735.1 Grallaria varia | reverse complement strand
TAAATATTATATAAATAATGTATAAAACCTTAAAAATTAACTATGTAAAATATTATTTCTGAAACAATTTTAGATATATCCACTATGACTATAAACTGTGTCCTGACCTGTGTTACATTTTGCTGCTTAAAAAAGCATTGAATTAATTTTTTTATAGTCGACTAAAATATTGTAGTTCTGTGGTAGTAATATTTTAATGAAAATAACTACAATTAGAGACATTTGTATAAAAAAATCATATTAAATTGTTTGTATTTTTGTAATGTTCCATTTTGTAAAGAGAAGAATATTCAAAGACTTTTGTAGAATACAAAACTGAAGTTTGTATCTGCGAAATTATTGCTGTATAAATGTGCTTTTTAAATAAAAGCTCATAACACAACTAAACATCCTGGTCCTGCGTTTGGGTTGCCCTTCCCTTGCCGAAGAATAGTGTCCTTGCCCAGGGGGGCAGCTGGGGTTGTGATGTGGGTGTTGGATGACACTTTGGGATGTGATGGCACAGGAGGGCATCTGGATAAAAAGGACCTGATGCCACTTTCAATGGGCACAATTAGAANGGGCTGCTGGGCGGCACGTCCCGGCCTGGGTGTCAGTCGGTCTGTGCATCCCCTCTTCCTCCTCCTCTTCCTCCTCTTCCTCCCCTGGGCACCCAGCGTGCGCCGTGGCAGGTACCAGGTCCTGTGCTCAGCTGGGTCGCGCCCATGGGGGATCAGTTGTGCCGAAATCGAGTGCGAGGGTTCATTTTTTTGTTCTTTATTTTTTATTTTTTATTTTTTTTTTGCCCAGAAACCACAGGTTCTTTCTTGGTTTGCAGCCCTTTCACCAAGCGCGTTTGCAAAGGGATCCCGCAAAACATGCAGAACGGCCATTTGCACATCCTTCTTACAGAANTATAAACTGTGTCCTGACCTGTGTTACATTTTGCTGCTTAAAAAAGCATTGAATTAATTTTTTTATAGTCGACTAAAATATTGTAGTTCTGTGGTAGTAATATTTTAATGAAAATAACTACAATTAGAGACATTTGTATAAAAAAATCATATTAAATTGTTTGTATTTTTGTAATGTTCCATTTTGTAAAGAGAAGAATATTCAAAGACTTTTGTAGAATACAAAACTGAAGTTTGTATCTGCGAAATTATTGCTGTATAAATGTGCTTTTTAAATAAAAGCTCATAACACAACTAAACATCCTGGTCCTGCGTTTGGGTTGCCCTTCCCTTGCCGAAGAATAGTGTCCTTGCCCAGGGGGGCAGCTGGGGTTGTGATGTGGGTGTTGGATGACACTTTGGGATGTGATGGCACAGGAGGGCATCTGGATAAAAAGGACCTGATGCCACTTTCAATGGGCACAATTAGAAGGTCTCTCCAACTCCTGGCTGGGACACTCATGGGTTTGCACTGACCTGCTCTTTGTTATGCTCAGTCTTTGAGCACGTCCCATTTTATTGAGGGCAACTTTAGCAACGTTATAAGCTTTAAAGAAATATTATTGAAGTAAAATAGAACATGCTGAGCCACAGCCCAGCTGCTGGGTGTCCTGGACAGCCCTTGCCTAGGAGGGCTCCCCACTGCACCCTGCACAAACACCTTATACATGAAAAACACACACTTTGCAGCTGAACAAAAAACACGCAGCTCGCCGGGTTGCAAATGTGGGTGGAAGGGGAAAAGAAGAAAAAAGAAAGGTCTCACAGCAGCATGTTCTCAGAGAGGCACATGTGCACAGCATACAGTTATGGGGCAGCCTTGATTTTAATTTTTTTTAGTATTATTATTATCATTTTCCTCCTCCTACAGAAACAAATTAACTTCTTGGTGATGACACACGGTCAGAGCTGCGTTTCGACCACTCCTTGAGTGAACTGCATCAGCGAGATAACACGGCCCAGAAATAACATGCAAGAATGCGTGACAGGAAGTGAACACCACATCAAACTGCAAATAAAGAGCAGGTGGAAATCCAGCCAGCAGAACTCAGCTAGCACTCGCTATTATTATCCTAATTAGAAGTCATATTTTATTACGCGTGGAAGAACTTCATCAACCCGCACCTGTCCTAAATGCAAAGGGATTTTTCATGGTGCCACATGTGACTTGAGTGTAAAAGTGTTTGGGGGTTGAGTGGGTTGTGGAGGTGAGACATCAGCTTTAGGGCAATGGCTGCGAGGGGAGACTCTTAATCCCCAGTTTGTCTCCAAAATACTCTGCCTGGGTCTAAGTAATCCACGTGGGAGGAGGAAACATTACCTGGCCCTCTGGAGCCCTTCACGTGTGGAACTGGCGCTGGTGTGGCAAGAAACGGGCTGAGAAAAGTGTTTGCTTGCAACTTAACCCCGGCTGCTTGGGAAAAAAACAGGAATACAGATGTCTGGGTGAAAGAGGAGGGCTTGGAGGAGTGTCAGAGGGGAAACGGCACAGGAGGCGATAAGAACCAGGGCAGGGCTGTGGGGCTGACAAGTCATGAGACCTCCCTCAGGATGTGTGGGTCATCTTGGGGAGAGGGAGAAAAGGCCGTGGATTAATGTATAGAAGGCAACAGGCTTGAACGCTATAGCACGGCGGAGAGCATCAGCAGTGCCAAGTCCTATTTCTGGCTGAGGGATGGTTGTTTCCTCCTCTGCTTCCTGTCCGCCTCTCCGGTGCTGTCCCATTCCATCTGATCCCGGGAGGGTCAGGGCAGCTCGCACGGCAGCATCTGCGGGGTGGGTGGGGGCACCTCTGGTGGGGCTCACCCCTAGGGACAGCCGGGGAATTAAGTGAAGTGGTAATTACTGGCGGCAGTAACGGTCCACGGAGAGGTTTCTGAGCTGGCAAAGCACAGAGGACCGTTTTGGTGCTACGGAAGGCACGAGCAGCGATTTTCAAAGAGCATTTCAATGAAACCCCGCAGAGAAGTGAAAGCCAGAGGAGCTGCGGTGTAGGTACGGGGCTGTATCTATTGCCATCGCTTCCTGAGGGGCGGGAAGGAAGTCAAAGAGAAATGGGTGAAATGGAAAAGAAAACAACCCCAAACCCATGACGAGCACTCGGATCCTCAGGCAACCACTTCTTCAGCATGTGCGGGTGCAGCTGGAGCTTGCACCTTGCACTGCTGCGGTGTTTGGTCCTTCCTGCCTGCATGCTGAGCAGCCAGGAGACTTTGGGGCTTGCATGTCCTGCAGTGATCCCGATGAGGTAGACGAAGGAACGAACTCAGATGCGCTCATGCAAACCAGAGGTGTTGCTGGAGCCCGCGGCTGGATCCCGGTTGTGGCCTTCAGTGCTGCAGAACCTGGGCTCTGCTCATGCTGATGCTAATCAGAGGCTGTGGAGCACCCAGCCGTCTGCCTTTGATGCTGGGGCCTGGCTGGCAGATCCTTTCTGCACAAGGGGACGTTCTGGTCAAACCTGTCTTTTTTTGCACTGGGACCGGTTCAACGTGTTTTCAAAGGCAGGGATTCGTGCATGCACCTGACTGCCATGGGAGCAGGTCTTTTGTTCCAGGGTAAGAAAGGTTTAGGCAAGCCCCAGGTTCGGCCGTGTCTCGGTGTACCTAAACCGCTTCACTCAGCAAGAATGCTTGGCAGCCTGCAGAGGCTGAAGTTGTTGTACTTCTGCTCAATGATTTTTGGATATGAAGTTCTCAATCGAGGGAGGGGGAGGGAGGAGATCCGTCCTGCAAGCAGAGACCTGTTTTTCTCATGCTCCAAGCCTGCCCTGTTTTGGGTGTCCGGAGGTTTCACCCAGGTGTTTATAAAGCTGAAGCCAGCATTCAGCCGTGATCCCAGAGGACGTGTTGGGCTGAGGTGCTGGTGTCAACCCCATATCCATGGTTGGGGTGCAGCGTGGCTATCCCTGGAGCCAGCACCCCACTCCAGCTGCATTTCTCCCCCCATTGCCCCTTTCCCTTGACACACCCTCTGCCTTCATCCGCTGTTCTCCTCTCAAAAGGCAAGCGATTCCTGCCTTGTGTTGTTTACCTCTGGAGACCAGATCAGAGGTTCAGGTTTTTATGAATGAAGTGAATCACTTCCCTCCTGGCTTCTGTAAACAAGGTCCCTATACCTGCCCACAGATACGACCTGCTGCCCCTTCTCTCCAGACTTTCCTACCCTTGTTCCCTGGGTGCCAGATGATGCTCTTGGCACAGCCCCGATGGCCATCTGCTTGTCTTACCAAGCTACGTCACACTTGAACAGAAGGTGTCACCTTCACCGTAGGAAGAGTAGGTAGAAAACAACCTCCTGTTGACTCAGCGAGGGGAAAAAGACACACAAACAAACCCCAAAACCCAACAACTTTCAATTATCACCTTTGCACGCCACCCCCACTGGCACCAGCCAGCGCGGGAGTGCCTGCATTAGCTTGTCATGAGTTACAATTTCCTCAGGGCACAGACTACACCTATGTGTGTGTGTGTGTGTGTTTGGGTAATAATGATCCGACTGGTTGGGATGAGTCCCCGCCTCATCCTATCTGTAGCTAGAAGGGAGCGAAGTCACCGGGAACATCTCCCAGTTTCCTTAGAAAGTCTCGTTCTACGAGTTCCTTCCCTGCTCCAGAGCCGCCGACTGCCACCGCGGCGGGAGCTCGCAGGCAACGCTGCTTTTAATATATAGTGGTGTGGCCTCGCGCAGCATTTCATTTTTGTCTTTAACCCAGAAAATAACCGTCTTTGCTTCTGTTTTGGTGGTTTTTAATCTCCCATGGGATGACTCTTCGTGCTGCGTTTCAGGAGACGCGAAGCGCGAGGCTGCCAGACAATTCAGCGCTGGTGGCAAAGGCATCGGCATCTGCGGGGTCTAAAGGCATGAACTCTGCAGGGTTTGATCTCACTTTATGCAGAGGGTTCATAACCAGCAGGAACAATGGGCTGTTATTTAGGAAAAACACCTTTCAGTGTTTCCACGTGTCAGCAGAAAGTTGAGAAACGGAACCACCGAAACACTGAGCTGTGTGTGCACACACATCTACGGATGGGAGAAATGGGAATTGTGGGGGCTTCGGCCGGCTCCTGAAATCTTTGAAGTGATTCAAAACATACCAAAACTTGAAATAATGTGACTTCTCTTTCCCACCTGAAAAATGAATGAATTGAAACAAAGCCATCGCTTCGTTTGCACAGGAGCTGGTGTGAAAATCTTGGCTTTCCCCCTCGTGCTTTGACATCTCCATTTCCAGGTGTGTGGTGTGAGCACATGCGAGCTGAGGTCAGCCTGAGATATAAATTAAATAAAAGAGCATTTGATTCTTGCCAGGCTGATCTTTCCCCTGGAGAAACATCGTGAATGGAACAGAAAGAACAGGGCTGTTTTAATAAGGAACTCAGAAAGAAAGTAAAATCAAAAAAGAAAATAAAATCTAAAAAAGAAAAGAAACCCTCTTCTTATCCAGAGGAGGAATGGAGCCAGATCTCCCATGAGCACCATCATTTCAAAGGGACCTGCCTTCTGCACAAGTGCATAATTTGCTTATTTTCAAAGAAATTTTAGTGATGTCGAAGGCAAACTAATAACATTGTTCCAGCCTCCCAGGGCTTGTCCGAACAAGAAAAGTTGTTAATGTTTAATATGAGGTAAAATTTTAATCCATTTCATTAAACAGTGTAGATATTCTTAGTTTGGTTTTAAGCAGGATTAATCGTGTTTACCTCAAGTCAAGTAAGCACAAGTATAACATCAACTGATATAAGCCTTGCTTAAATTAAAGGAAGAATAACTACCAAGGCTTAGGGGAAGGAGGAAAAAGCCCATTGAAGCCTCTATTTAAAACAAAATATGGGGATTTTTTTTCTTCTTTACAAGGTATTTCTTTCCATGGGAAAACAATAAAACCCAAAAAAAGTCTATGAAAGTTTTGCTTGTAAATGATGAGATGATTGCAGACGAAAAAACACTACTTAATTCAGAAGAGGTAATTCTTTTCAGCAGAGCCAGCCTAAGTGTCCCCTTGAATGGATATGGTGCAAGTCTGTGCCTGTTGGACATGGCACTTCCAACTCACTCACCTCAGAGAGTCACCAACACCGTCAACAAGTTCATCAGTGCTGAGGACAGCGGGATGCTCCAGCCCTTGCTCAGAAATCACCCAGCAGCTCTCAGATTTAGCCCATGGCCAAGGTACTGCAAGTCCTTTAGGAAGGCATCTGGCCTTGATGTGAAGTTGCCAGATTAAATTGGATTTACCACATCCCTTGGCCAGCTGTCCCACTGGCTCATTGGCCTCACTGTTAAAAATATGTTAATACTTCTCTTGGTTTTCATTAATAACCGCTTCTGTGTTCCCATGCCCCATATCCCTTTCCTTTTATTTATTAAAAAAAAAAAAAGCTTTTTCTTATTAAACTGAACCATTTTCCCAGAGCTGAATCCCCTGATTAACTTTTCATGGGGTTTCCTCATTAAGTAATGCTTCTAGGTCTAAAACTTGCTCAGGTTTTTGCTTCCCCTACAAGAGCATAAGAAAGGCTGCACGTTCCCACAATATCAGTGGGGAAAGGACCAGCTGGGGACCAATTTTCCTTTGGACAAGCAATTAGATAGGAGCACCTTCTGCTTGTAGGTCAGATTTAATCTGGTGCTCTCGTAGAGGAGAGATTCCTTATCAGGTCTTAACCCCTCCACCTTCCAGGCCCTGGGAGAATAGGGCTGGACAGCATTTGCCCCCCTTCACGCCTTCTTCAGCCAAGCATCTTATCTGCCAGACCTCAGGGTACTCCTGGGACAGCAGATAACCCTCTCCCATGGGGTTGTCTGTAGCTGCAGAAGAGGCCCCTTTTCAAGGAACATTAATGACTTCCAAACCAATGTGTTTGTCAAGAAATGTGTAAGGTGGGCATCATTTCCAGGCTTGTGGGAGGTGGGATAAGTCCCTTTATACTCGGTGTATATCGGGTATGACACTGTTAGGCAGGTGAACTGGGCCACCATGAACCAGGTGGCAGAAGCCTTAGAGGTTTGGACATGACTCCTTGGGGTGATGGGAGGGAGAGTTAAGTCTCGGCGAGATGATTTTGTCGTGGATTGATACGCGCCTTAAAACTCCCAGAGCACGGCAATCTCTAATGACTCCAGCTTTCCAAAGGAGCTACAGAGGAACATGAAGTTACCTCTGTGCTAAATCCTTGCACTGCAGCTGATGTACCAGCAGAGCCAGAGCAAAGCCAAATGCAGATGTGACCTTGCTGAGAGCCACAGGGCAACACCCTGGGCTGGCAGTGGATGGGTTGGTGATGGATAACTGCACAGGCACCACTGACATCCCAGCTGCACAAAAAGCTGCAGAAGACTCTCCACCCACCCTGTGCTAACAGCCAGACAGAGGGTTTACAACTTCAGTCTTATTTATCGTGGGCGAAATATTCAAATAACTGTGTGCCTGCTCCCTGTCTGAACTGGCAGTGAAAATAGGAAGACAATTGCTCTTGCAGGAAGATTTGAATAAAGAAGGCAGGTTTACTGGAGGCTTGAAGCCATGCATGTCTTATCCTGCAGTGGAGGGAGCCGGGTTAGGCACCGAGCAGGTGGATTAACTGTTCAGGGGAAAGAGCATGGAAAGCAGCTTTCTTGCAGAGCAGGTCTCCATACAAATAAGAACAGGCAGCATGGATTAGTGCTTAAACTAATGAACCACCCGTCAGACCTCACTGGGAGACGATATTAGCACATAGCGGTGCAGCCTTCGACAGGCTGGCACCTCTGCGAGGAGCCCGAGGCTCCGGGAGAGAGCAGCCCGCCTGCAGCCAGCCTCCCAAAATACACCTTGGGCTTTAATGGAGACCTGACACAAACATCGCCAGTGCTGGACCTGTCATGAGCTTCCAGTTTGCTTCGGGACGTTTTCTCCCAATTTGGTTGTATTTACGAGCAGCTATTTTTGTTTAAGTACAGAAAGGAGGGGGGAATGGCACGGGAAGAGCTTCATTTGCCCCCCTGCACCCACTGCTACGGTGGGGAAGGGACGGCCTTTTGGGGTGGTTCACGTCCATCCATCAGCTGCTTTGCTTAATTTTTTGTCGTCAGGGAAAACATATGCATTTTTGCAGATAAAAGCCAGGTAATCGAGGGGTTTATTAAACAGAAAAATGAGCTTAAGAACAAAGAGAGGCAAAACTAAGGTGCCAAGGTGAACAGGAGTGGGGTGAGGTTGGGGCATGGAGGTGGGTTTGGCTATAAAGCAGTCACCCTGCTCCACCCATGGAAAACCATCCATGGGTGGGTTTAGGCTCTCCAGGAAACCGGAGCCGGTGTCAGGAGTCAGAAGGGAAGTGTATCCTCAAGAGACATCCGTATGGTATTTCCCCCTATCTGCACTATCAGCCAAGGCAGGTAACCTTATGAAGAGGAAACCAATCTTCTGGTATTTCTAGTCACAAAAAATGCTTGGTATCCTTGCTATTCCTCACTTTATTAAGGCAGCTTTGAATTTGGGGTTTTCCCTTGAGAAATGCCAATATTTTACTGTGTTTTCCTTTGAATTGAGAAAGAAAATCAAAATATTAACTATTTCTTTTTTTTCCCCACCGTGGAATGGGAAATTCCAAACAATCCCCGTCAGGCAATGTTAAACATCTTTGTGCAAATCTCTTTGCCCGTCTCAAAGTGCAGCCCCACATCGCTGCAGGCTGTAAGGGCAGAAGAAGCGCCCTTGACTCCATCATCACTTAAAATATCAAAGCATTCGAGGCATACGTTTTTCTTTTCTTTAATGCTCTGAGATGTGGCAGAAGGAGGAACAGAAGACTAATTATTTTGAAGTAAGCATAGTGGCAAGGCTTGTTCTTTGCCAGCCCACTCGACTCATGCTCACCGAGACGGGCCGCCGTGCGAGTGCATTTGCTTACCATGCTGTGAGCTACTGCCTGCAGCCTTGTTCCTGAGCTCAGCAAAACTTGGTCCTCCCGGCACAGCCACTGGGTTCCTCAGCGCTGGGGACCTGTCAGCTGTGCTAATCGTTGCTCCTAAGGCTTAGAGACGATGAGGCCATCCCTCTGCTAAAGCCTCCGGGGAAGGGGATTTTTATTGCAGCGACCCATTTCCTCTCCCTAGAGCCCCGCCGGGAGGCGAAGCGGGAGCTAAGATGCCAACAATAATGAAGGGATGGAGGTTTAAAATGAGCCTGGTGTTACAAGTGTGCAGCTCTGATTTGACGATGGGTTTGCTGAGTGGCATCTGCCAAACACCTAAAGGTCTCTGTGGATCCCGGTACCCTGTGAGGTTGTTTAAGGTGCTCTGCTCCTGTGGAATTTAGCAGGAACTGGTGGTCTAAATAACCTTTTACTACAGACCCCAAGCCCTGAGCAGGAGCCCTACGCGCTGCGCCCATGCCATAAATAGCATGTCATACAACTCTTAATCTGCATAAGCACATCATAATTAGATAAAAGTCAAGAGAAACATCCTTTGCCTCCTGTAAATAACTCAGGCCGGAGTCAAAATAAGTGCCAGCAGGAGGGTGTTCTTCCAGCAAAGGGATTTCCAGGAATGTTGCTTTCCTTACCAAAAGGACTCTGTTGTCCGAAAGGGGCGGCGTTGGAGCAAACAGGGGCTAAGCCGAAGTGAGAACTGACTGCTGGGCTCCACAGCACATGTTTCACATTAAGGAGCTGTTTGAGGGGCCTACGTGGCTTAGCGGATAAATCATCGGGTTTGTCCCCTTGCAGCTCACAAGTTCAGAAGAGCCTGTGGTCCTAAAGGAGGAAAAATAAAAAGCTCAGCCTGAGCTCAGTAGTTTCCATCATGGAGGTTCTGCTCTGGTGCAGAACAACTGGTGCACAGCCCAGGTCTGCAGGCTTGACCCATGGGAGACCCCAGTCCCACCTCACGTGGGACCTTGGGAGCAGCTGTGGGATGTGATGGTCCCACTCCTGCCATCCACAGCCTCTTCACAACCCAGGTCTGCGGGCTGGACCCATGGAAACCCTATCCCCACCTTACGTGGGACCTTGGGAGCAGCCGTAAGATGTGATGGTCCCACTCCTGCCATCCACAGCCTCTCCACCGGTCTCCTCCTCTATCCATGACCTCGGGAACAAGCAGAGACATGGGAAAAGCAATGAAAACCGAGGGAAAACAAATCCGAGGATCTAGCACACAAATAGCAAAGGAAAGCAAGATAAACACTACAATGGTCTTTAAATATCTGTGAAGGAAACCAGCCAGGAGCCAGTTGGGCTCCAGGGGGAATGCTGGCAGCCAAGGACAGATGGTCCCCATCTTACCCAGCCACTGAGTGGATTTCTAACCATGGTTTTCACAGAAAGAAACCGAATGATCGGGTTAGGTTTTTTTGGGTGGGAAAGAACTGCTAAAAGCCTTTAATAGCTCCTGTTGGGGCAATGGTGATTATAAGCTGGTGGGAGGAAGCCGGGCCTGATGTATGAGATGCCAGACTTGAACACAGTAAACAAGGACAGGGGAATATTTGTTTTGAAAGCACGCTTAGTACACAGGAAACATCAAGCAATAAGAGGGACGACTCTGCACAGGAGTTCCGAGTCCTATATTTAAGAGCAAATCAAACTGAAGGGAGGACCCTGCAAATTACAGACATCTCCAAACAGCCCCAGACCTTTTGTCTCGGCTGTGGGAAGATCCTGAGGATGCTGATAACAAGAGACGACATTGCACAACGCTGGGTAAGAGGGGGCCTGGTGGTGTGTCCACTCTGCCCACGATCTTGGCTCTGACTCTGGTTACAGGCTGCAGGGGAAGGTGGAGAAAGCCCAGGAGAGGATAATTATGGAACAACCTGTTGATGGAGGAAGTGGCTTCCCAACCTCTCTTTACTTAGGGCTCGACTTCTGCTCAAATGCAGGAAGATTTACAGCCCTCCCCATGGTTATGTTGTTTTCTCCTTCTGGCCAGATTAGTTTAATAAAAGAGAGGTAGGAAAAAAAACTGCTGGAAAGCAAAGCCCCTGCGGCGATGCTGTGTCACATCATTAAATAAGGACACTTTTTACTTGAGAGGAGCTGTTTGACCCATAATTACAGCTGCACTCCCATTTGGGAAATGGCTTTCGGGCTGTAGGGGCTTCTCCTGTAATTTTAACAGGATGCAACACTCAAATCCTCACCCTCTGTTTTCATGGGCAGCATAAAGGGATTATATAATATTAAATAGCAGTTGTTTTTCAGGCTGGAAGGGGCTCTTCATTGCTTCACCTCCTTGTGAAATTTAAATACTCTCTGTAAATGTCAAACAGAGCTGGGCTCTCATTCTTGAGGCCTGAACACAATTTGTTGTGGCTAAACATGGGCTGAAAACTGACCTGGCTCGTGGGACACAAGGAGTATCGATTGGGAATTTCCCAATCCCAGCATCGCTGGGGCAGCTGGAGCTCCGAAGATTACCAAAGGTGAAAGCACTGCAGTGCCCCGGAACACGGGTTGGCTACGCTGGCAATATTTGCTGTCCCCCAAGACTGGATCGGGCACAGCAAGAATGCAATGGCATGTTTAAACAGGTTGCCTCATCACCATTTTGATCTAAACCAATTATGAATCTATAAATCAGCTCCGAGGTCAGCAGGCAGCCTCTTTGGTGACAATAATAATTACATTCCTTGCATTTGCACTGTATTTTTCACTTGTAGATCACAGGAGACTTCATCAAAGCACGCAGCAGTCACCGTTTCCCATTATTATCAGCAGAGCAAATGAGGTGCAGGGGAAGGTAAACACCACGTTTGTCCCAAACTAGGGGTCAGATGAGGGGGGTGGCAGGAACCAGGAGCCCCAAAGGACCTTATTCAAAGGAGAACCCATAGGTGCTGACCTGCTCTCTCAAATGGATTAGCGTGAGGTCCCCCAAAACCTAATAGTGAGGAAACACCTGGGAAGTTTTGGATGAACTTCTGCTTTCTCCTTTATTTCTTCTGGTTTTCTTCCAAAAGAAACTTTTCATGGGAACAAGCAGTTTCTAACAAAGCTTTCCTGCAGAATGGTTTCTTGACATCATAAGGTGCTTTGTGGTCCAAAAATGTGTACCTTTAGCCACAAAGGCCCTCGATGGAGATGTGGGAACCCCAGACCTGTGTCAGACTTCATGGCCAAATCTCTCCATCCCTGACGAAGTTTCTGGTTGTGGTCTCACCAGAATGGTGCAGCTGGTCTGGGCTGCTCACAGATACACGGTTCATCCAACCAAAATAACTGCATTCCTGCTTTAACTGTTTCTCAA